>JAOEGS010001577.1:0-22825 GCA_025447755.1 Corythornis vintsioides
TTCTTTCTTTCTTTCTTTCTTTCTTTCTTTCTTTCTTTCTTTCTTTCTTTCTTTCTTTCTTTCTTTTCTTTCTCTTACTTTTCTTTCATTCACACAAACAATACACTTTCCTGTTTTTACAGATATATGAAACTGTACATCCTATTTAAGTCTTTTGGAGAAGGCTAAGATATAAAGCTGTGTATTTCAGGAAATAAGCATTTGTATACATTGACTGACCCAGATTCCTCATAAAAATCCAAACTAAAATAAAAAAAATTGACATTAAAAAACAAACCAAAACCAAACAACAAACCAAATAAAACAAACATGTGATTTCTATTCCCTTTATATTAAACTTAGGATAAAATGCTTCATAATGGCAATATTGATTTATTTTGCTTACCTGCTTCCCCATGGCCAGAAATAAAACATTCCAACAACACAATCAGCATGATGCCTTTATGCTGCATGGCTGTCAGTAAAATATCTGTCCTCAGTGAAGCAAAAAAAGATCTGCAGTAATCTACAGGTTTGGTGCTTCCATGGCTTTTCTCTATTTTCTTTCTTTCTGCTCACCTTCCTCTCAGTGTGGAGGTCAAGGCTGCTGTCTCATTCTTCTTGTTCTCTTTTGGATCTAGAGGTGTGTTGGTTTTTTTTCTTCTCAGGACTCAGATGCGTTCTGGGTGTCAACCGTCCATTGCTTTCAATAAATAAATAAATAAGAAGGATTTTCTGTGTCTTTGCCCCTTTCCATGCAGCGGGTTGGGGACAGTCACATCCCTGATGTAGCCCCTCGAATGCACCATGGAGGACTGATGCGACGTGGAGAGCTCTGTTCACTCCGGTCCTTTGCAGTTGTTCGGATGCTATTTCGAAACTTTCATTTCTGCTCCTTGCTTTTGGTGGAGCTACGTTTTGGCTTTGCCTGGGTTCTCCCTGGCAACCTTCCCTCCCACCCACCTCCCCCCACCCCCCGCCCCTCCCGCAGCCTGCTGCTAACCGGGGTGGCGATGGGGTTCAGGCAGCGGGAACCCTGCTTTGTTAGGAGGGCTACCCCAATACCTTCTTTCCCTTTGCTCCCTGCAGGAGAGGGTCATAAGAAGAGCAGAGTTGGCTTTTTTCCCTGAGAGATGATGAGAAGCAAGTGCTTTCCTGTCTCTTCTTTCTTTTTATTATGGTTTGGTTTATATTCTTGTATTTCCCTCCTCCCTCCGCTGTCACGGAAGCCGCTTCTCCCCCATCTCCAGGGATTTGCTTCACACAGCGAGCGCCAGGGATGAATAAAAACCAAGCCGCCCGGCGGGGCCGGTGGTCCGGGCGGTCCCTTCCTTGCCGGCCCCGCTCCCGGCCTGCGGCTGCCGGCCGCGGTTTAGGGGCTGCGATTGACGGGGAGGGGCAGGGGGGCAGCTCTCCTGGGCTGGAGGTGCAATGCCCAGTGCCCTGTCTAAATGGGGAAAAAAGGGAGAGGGGGCTGGAGAACCTTCCCTCCCTGCTGCTTCAGCAAGGCTGAGGGCTGGGGGCTTCCTTCGTTCCCTCCCGGGGACCGGTTAGTTATCTTTTAAGTTTTGTCCCTGCCTCCCTTTCAGCTTCTAGCTCATCTCTCAGTTCTAACCGGGAAATTCTCCTCTCTGGTCCTGTCTGGCTGCAAAGGGGATTATTATAACATGTGATCTTCTTCCTGTTCTTTATATGTGCGCTTTTTTTTTTTTTTTTTTTTTTTTTTTCATAGGGTGGAGGAGGAGGATGGGTCGGTTCTGCACCTCCTCGTCGGCCGGGCTGGTCCTTGTTGCGCTCAGATGCGGGCGTTGGTTTCCAGCCTCATCTTCTCTTCCAAGAGCCGATGCGTGTGTGTGCGTATGTGTATTTTCAGGTGTGTGTGTGTGTGTGTGTGTGTGTGTGTGTGTGTGTGTATGTGTGTGTGTGTGCGCACGGGGAGTGTGCAGCCTGCGCAGCCCGCCCGGTGCCTGACGTCCCTGCAGCACCCTCTGCCAGCTCGCCCGGCAATGACACCTGCCCTGCAGCGGGGCACTGACCGCTGTCCTGGCGACACAGATCCGCCCAGGCATCCACAAGGAAGCTCCAAGGCATGGGGAGAGCGGGGTGCCCTTAGGGGTTCTGGGTACAGCTCACGATGGGTACAAATTGGCACACGCACCAGGCTTCTTGACATAAGCACAGATGTGAGATGGGACAAGCCAGGCAGTGAGGGCACTTGTGACATCCCGAAGAAACTGAGGTGTC
This sequence comes from Corythornis vintsioides, assembly GCA_025447755.1. Taxonomy (NCBI): domain Eukaryota; kingdom Metazoa; phylum Chordata; class Aves; order Coraciiformes; family Alcedinidae; genus Corythornis; species Corythornis vintsioides. The sequence continues at coordinate 2,224 of JAOEGS010001577.1, forward strand.
TGTTCTGGCACGACTGAGATACCTACCTGCCCCAACCAACACGGGGTATGGTCCTGAAGTCAGGGGCCCAGGTAACTCCAACACATAGCTGCCAGGGACACAAAAACGTTCCAGCATGTAGCATTTGGGGAGTGAAAGTGCTCAGTCTTAGAAGTAATTTTAATTAATTGAGTTCTCACCCCCAGCTTCATTCTCTCTTTCTTCAGCTCTCACAGCAATATAATGCCACTAACTTCTGCTGGATGGCATGTGGGAAGCAGATTCAAATGTAGATGAGGTTATTCCTGTGTTCGAAGGATCAGATCTTAGAAGGATTTGGAGACTATGGGACATACAATTAAGATTAAGGAAAGATTTATTTCCCTTTGGTGTGTTTATGTAAAGCAGGTTTATTTTGCTATGTTTTGGGGTAGAATTTTCTGACTTTACCATTATTTTCCTTTTTTTTTTTTTATATGTTTTTAAAAAGAAAACACAACAGAAAATATTAAATTACCAAGAAGGCTTTTTCCTCTCCTTTTTGTCTTTGCCTTTTGTCTGAAAACAGCTAAAATACTGTATAATTACAAAACAAAATTCTCCTTCCATAAATGACAGTATCCTTCAGAGGGTTTGAGTCTGCTGTGCATTCAGGTCACCTGGGGTATTATGAGTTCTTTCAACTCAAGCATCCTCTGTGGGAGCTGGGTATGTGATGTATGTCCTAGAGCTAGAGCCAATGTGACATTAATGAGATGCTGTCATTTAATAATTGTGCTTTATTGTCATCATTTGTCAGCTGTTGCCTTTGTGAAAAAATGTGGGGATTTTTTTATTCACAGGTTCTAGGCTCATTCCTACCCAAAATGTTTCTCCTAGTTAATTTTGTCAGGCTCAAAATGTGTCACTTGAGAAAATTCCCTGGCCATAAATTGTAGTTCTATGTATGTAATAAAGATCAAGAAGCTTCTGTATAATTTAAAGAACAACTCAAAATGAAGAACAAAGTTCATGTTGCACTGTAAGTGGAAAATCAAAGTTAAGTATGTTAATTTACTTGTGATATCTGGATGGCACTACCATAAGACTTTCTACTGATTGTTTACTGTAGGGTATAAGTTCCTTAGAGCTGAAAGCCTTAATTCTTTTTCCAAATTACTGCTTTTCTTGAGAAAAAAAACACTACCAGTGCTAATGAATAAATTTCCAGTTTAATACTACTAAAATCCATTCATGCATGTAAGCCAAGAGGAGCTAACACCTAAGGGAGAAATTTTGCTGTTATCATTGACAACTACTGTTGTCTAGAAGATGAATTGGTGAGATCTGAGTAACAGCCCACACCTAGAGGTGTCAGAATGCTCGTCTTAACTGAACAGTGATGTGAATAATAATGATCAACTTTAGTTAGTTGCTGAACTATAGAAATGTAAATGTGCAATCCTTGAGGTCTCAGGCAAGGTTCACGTCCAGAACATAGGTTTCAGTATGACACTGGGGAAATCAGATGATTTGGAAAGTGAGTGCATTTGCTCTGTGGCTTAGCACAGCAGCAGCTGACAAAGCACCCAGAGAATAAACAGCAAAACTGTGAATCATTCATTTTGGGGGAGGAGGGAAGAGCCAATGGCATGGCACAGAGGGGGGAGGTGTGTCACCTGTGCCATGCCCTCTTTGCTTGACAGGCCTGTTTGCAAAAGCCAGAGGACAAGCTGTCCTCTTTGATATCACCCTGGAGTGGTGGTACATCTGAATCGCTTAGCATCTTGCTTGCCTGCACCCCTCATTCCCCATTCCTTGTACCTCTCCAGTTTGCCTTGCCTTTCCTCCTCATATTTCCTCAGCAGCTATGACCAGCCTGAAGGAAATCTGTCGTGGCCTCCCTCTAAACCCTTTGCCTGAAAACAGAGGTCGGAGGAAAGGAATACCCCATGCACCCGTGAGAACCCCTAATCTCACTGCTCAGGAGAAAAAGGTAACAAGGGGTTTCACAGGGCCTCATTTCTCTTCCTTTCAGATAAATGTAGCTCGGGGAAGCAGACTTGGTTGCCTCAAATACTTTTCTGAGTGTGCACCTAACTTCATGGCAAATATATCTACCTGGTGTTATAATTGCAGTGGGTAATGAGACAAAGTACTGAAAACCTTCCTCATTTCCTTTCCTTTCCCTTTCCTTTCCCTTTCCTTTTTTCTTCCCCTAGAAATAAGCAGGTTGATATGAGGGAGATTTGCTGCACAACAGCTTCCATGACTTTGAATGGCTAAATAAGGGGCATTTGAGATCAATGCTGTCAATCCAGCATTGTTCCTTGGAGATGAAATTATGAATGCTGTGGTAAAAACACTGCATATGTATGGGAGTGAAAGCTAACCCCTCAAATACAATAAACATCTAATGTGGTGAATCAGAATCACAGTACAAGCTGCACATCTCTACATTTGCATAGAAGATCTAAAGATAACTTATCGTAACCAGTAGTGTGCGCATCCTGAAATTTAAGCAAGTTTGTAGGGAGTTAATTGTCTTCAGTTGTGTAATTATTTTTCTGTCTTTTGTTTGTTTGTTTGTTTGAATAGTCTATGTACATACTAACCATTGCATTATTTCACGTTAGAGACTTTTTAAAAAACATCATCAGAAAATAATGGGTAATGGGTAGAGACCCTTAGGAATTTGTATGGGAAAGGATTATGTATGTTCCTTAGTTTGAAAGTCTGTACTTCATCACATATAACATCACTTATAATGTGAAGTTCTAGTCAGAATACAAAAGTTCCTTCCCCACTAACAAGTTGTGTGCAACTTCCTCGGCTTTGTGGGAGTTCCCCACTAGCATCGGCAGTTAAATTTTTTCAAAGTCCACTTCCATAAGGAGAGGAGAGCCTAGTCAAAGCATAGAAAGAGAAACAGCTGTGAGATATCCAAAGAGGATTTACTTCAATATCAGGTGTATTCATAGCTGTGGTGTTTCATCTGTGTCTGGGACAGCTCAGACATATGGAAGTGTGTATGCTAAGTGTGTGGAAGGGGGCTCTGGTGATGGCTCTGAAGATAAAGGAGTGGGGAGTGAGCTTCACTGCATATCAGAACCTTGCCAATCATCTACATTTTATTCCTTGCCTTTGCTAAATCACTTTTCCCCAGGAGAAGTCTTCTATAGCATGAAGGAGTCCTTGTTGCAGGAGAGGAGATGGTATGTCGCAAAAGGATGCCAAAACTTACTCTTTACCTGGGGAGAGAAAGGTAGTGACAAAGTCCTCTTCCCCTATATAGAAAATGGAATAGTTTCCTGCCTCCATTAAGTGTTGCAGGGAGATGGCAGTAGACTTTTTCTGGACGCCGTCTACTTTCTATCACCCTGCCCTCATCTCTCCTTCTTACCTACCACATGTAACAGGAGGTCATGCTAGTCAGGTTGTTTATTAGAGTGATAGGATTTTAAAACTTCCTTTCTAATTTATTCTAACCTTCCACCTTAAACTCTTAACCAAGTTAGAGGCTCAACTGGTATTTATTCTGTAACTGAAAGATCAAATATATTTTTTTATTTTTAAGAGGTGTTCCATGCTTCAAAAAGCAAGTAGACAGAAAGTTTCTCTGTCTTCAAGTTAGTTTTTAAGTCTCAAGGCAGGCTTCCAGATTTTGTTGACAATGTACAATGCTGAGCATATTGTGAGTCTTGTCCTTGTGTACGTCACTGTGTTAATTTTCTAACAGAAGTATGCAGGGGAAGCTTTGCCAGAAGTTAAAAATGCTCTGCTGATTTCCTCAGGATTTCTCCCTTTCTTCATATCCCTTCATTCCAGTTTTAGCCCTTTCTACAATAATAAACTTCAGCACTATCAGTATTTTATTTTCTTGAGTCTCCTTTTGTGGCTATAATAGAAACTTGAAAGTGAGATTGATAAAGTTCTGCATGTTTTGGGGCTTGTTGAGGAGGTACATAATTCTTCCTATCAGACCAACTGTAAACTGCTTGAATAAATCAAGCCATTTCTCATAACTGATTCTGTTTATATATTTCTTGAGTTTTCCTCCTTTGGTATTCTTTTCCTGAGGCCTGGAACAGTCACACCTCTCTTTTCCTCCACAATGCAGGAAACTCTAGTTTTCTGTTTCTCAGTATGTAAATATGTTAGAAACAACCTCTAAAATCTTAAGCATGGTGCGTCCTTTGCAGAACAAGGATGTTGCATGCTCAATACTTACTCATTGATGTTCCAGTAAAGCTGGAGCAATTTAGGAAGAACATACACTTCTCAGTGTTGTCCAGAATCAGAAAAATAGTCTGTCTTCAACCATACAGCAGCTCCTTTATACATCCTAGAGCCAAATCACGTTACGGTCTTCCCGCTACTCCAGTATGATCCTGGCTGATGAGGTGCCTGTCCTGTTGGCTGTGTTACTCTGATTGGCTTCCTATCCCTTATGGGGGAAACTGACCCTTGCTGCTTCATGATATTCTATCACAAAGAGATTAAAAACAGCCTGTGAAGTCACATAGAACATGAAGTTCTTGTTCAACATTCCAGAGAAGAATCAGGGCATTTGGCCTTAATGGCTGCTTTACACATCCAGAAATGACCCCACTTTTAAAAGCTTAAATATGGATTGGGAAGGCTAACTTGTTGGCTCCTGTTTTGGAACTTGGTTAAATTTTTACCATCTGTACGGCATTTATAACAATGGCCAGTCAGAAATCACCATATTTACCTTCCAGCTGAGGTGATCTAAACTGGAAACTATCAGGAAGAATAATATATGAACCAACATCTTGCTTTTACAGTTGCTGTTTAGAGAATAATGCCAGGTAGGAAGGCAAGTGACATCCTCACTGGAAAAGGGGCAGAATTAAGAAGTAAACTGTTGTAGAGTTAAAGGAGTCACTTCCCCTCCTCATGATTCTCTTTTCCTCTGTAAACAAGGAGACTGCAAATCTTAGTGTTTGAGTGTCTCAAGATACTTGAACTATAAGTCTTGATCATCTTGTTAGAAAATGAATGACATTCCTTCTGAACAAGCACTGGCTCTTCAACAAACACCAATTAAGAGGCTGGTATACTTGATTTCTCAAGAGAATCTCCCAACAAAGAAATTTATAGCTGATTGATTGGAGCAGGAATTCTTGGGTTCTTTTGACTATGTTTTTTTGATATTAATGACATCTGAATCTTGATTAAAAAGCAGCAGGATCATGTTTTACAGTTAATAAAACAAAAACAACAACAACAAACTAATAGTGACTACACCTTAAATATAAGAATCAAATGTTATAGATCTATCTAAGAGGGAGACTTTGCATCCAATACTTGCATTTCACTGAATGGAACTGATTCATTAACTCAGCAAATTCAGAGCCACAGATGTTTTTTAAAAATAATTTATCAGGCTCAGCAGTATGGATGCAATTGATTATATTTTATAGGACACCAATGAACTCTGGATATGGTTTTTCAGAGGTGCTGAGCACATACAGCTTAAACTCTGTCAGTGGAAGTTATGAACAGGAAGAACATCTAAATATCAAATGCATGATGTCTAATATTCAGAATGCAGTGTGTCAGTTAGAGGTAAATTGTTCCTACTGAAAAGTCAGAATATTATTTTATATGATGCTTTAACAAGATGTAAGGAATAAAGAACTTGTGTTGCCTTTCCATGAAAGCATTATGATCAGCCTATCTGAATTTGCTCCTTGAGTGCCTTTCTCAGATTTTTCAGTTTGACTTAATAATGAACGTGAAAAAAAACTTTGTGATGTACATGGAAATTGTGTTTTCAAAAAGTAGTCAGGTTTCATCTAAACGGTTTAAAGCACTTCAGCTCTCCTAGTCAGAGACTGTTTCAGAATATCTTATTTAAATTCTTCTAATTTAAAGACTAGATTTTTTTTTAATGTCTAGCCCACAGCATTTTATTCCTCTTCCAGTAGTTCCCTGAAGCTGCTTCCTGCTTTGACATTTATTCTGCAGTGAGACAGCAATCAAGTGTTACCTCGTTCAGTTAAGCTGAATGGGCCACAGTCTTAGTATTCCTTCATAACATCAGCTCTCTATTGTCTGTGCAATCAAGGTGCCTTTCCTACCCTTCATGTAACATCTAAGTTCATGTTTCATTAATGTTCCACCATCAAAATTCAGGCTTCTGCTAACATGTAACATTAATAGGATAGAGGCTTAATCTAAGTGAATTTATTGGAAAACTGAAACAGATTTTTCTTGCTTGTATTTTTAAGATGAAGAAAAATGTTTGCCTATCAGTTTTATTTGAGTACAAATAATACATGAATCAAAGACTGCACCGTGATACTTCTCAGACCAGAAGCAAGTCACTCATCCTGATAGTTCTCTGTACTTCTCATAGGAAACCAAAATGCCAAATGCATTAATGTTTTCCTATTTGTTGTTGCAAATGGTGTAGTTGATTTTTATCTTACTATAGAAATTTCTTAGAACTAGAACCCACTGTCCTGGCTGCTTGACTCTGAGATTGACCTTGAAAATCCCCATGTATTTTATTATGGTGTGGATATAGCTGGAATTGTGTTTATTAATAACATGGCCTTGAAAAATAAATGCTTATGTAACTGGAGGAGGTATTTGAAGGTGGAATTTACATTTGCACATTGGTTAAATAGGTGTCACTCTTTACGTGGAATGGCAAAACTAGTTTGTAGAGTTTTACTGGTCTGATCCTCAGATGATGTAAATTAGTAAAGCTTCACTGATTGGAAAAGGTCTGACCCTTATGCCTGTTCAGTATCACGTATGTGAACAAGAACCTCTCTTAGTATGGAACATTCTTAGATTTAGAGATAATTCTTTCAGTGAGCTCTAAGGTACATGAAGCCACCATGCTGAGATGAAGAGGCTGGAGAGCACAAGCCGTAAGAGCCAGACGACAGTCCTGTTGAATGATGAGGTTTATTACTAAGCTGAGGGCTTTATAGAGCTTTTTGGGGCTTCTTACCATTATGGATGGTAAGGATACCTAAAATGGATGGTTCTATATATCTGTACTACAGTCCACCCCTTCAATTCCTCCGGAAAATGCTTCCCTAATGCTTTGATGTGGGGTGTCCTTGCTATACTCAGCCCTCTCCAAAACTGGGTTTTCCTTGTTGTTTTGTAGACTGCTTTTGGATTCGAAAACAAGTTTGATCCCTTTCTGTCCTTTCTACAGCTATTAAATCAGCCAATGAAGATGTGAAATTCCATCTGATTTGTGCATCAATTCAGCTAAGTCATTTGGATAGTGTTGCCATTTGTCAGGGAACTTACAGGGTCTTTTAGCATCTTTGCATGAAACTGGTGGGGGTTTTTTAAAGATTACAAAATCTTTATTATGGTTTTAATCAAATGGAACATGGAATGCAGAGACATGACTTAACAGACTGTTACTAAAGATAGTGATTTATTTATAGTCATTCAAAGGACATACTGTACTTTGCAAGCCATGGGTAATGTCTTTGAAGTTAATAGGGAGTATAAGCCACGTAGTTTCATCTGCAGAATTTAATTCAGTGCCTAGTAATCACTTTAGCTAATTTGGAAATGATAGATGTTGCATCAATGAAATAATGTAAACCACCACCTTCTGTAATATATTAGGATGCTAAATGTAGTGAATCTTTAATAAAACTTAGACCAAGAACATCTTCCTCTTGGAGTATGTCACATAGCTCAGGGCTAAGATTCCTTTTTTAAATGAAGAGTACAGTAGGGTCTTTAGGAGTTCAAGGTCTCAGTCTAAGGATTTCTGAATACTGTTTTCCATGGTAGTTCAGTGCCCCCTAGCATTGTGAGAGGGAATTTGTCCATGTCTTAAATCTCCAAGGTGTCTCCATGCAGACTTGGTGGGGTGGAAAAGAGAAAAACAAGATGCAGGTGGAAACATTTCAACGGGAAAGCAAGAATGGAGCTTCCCTGCTGTGAGCTTGCCCTTTTAAATTATGTCAGCCTTGTGGTAGCTTAGGCTGGCTTCCAGGTGACTCTAATATAAGTTCATGGGCACCCACTTGCCTCCATTTCTCTTTACCACAACTTTTGTCTCTGTTTGTTGTTTTTTTTGGGCAGTTGGCTTTGCGCAATGCCTTGCGTTATTTCCCACCTGAAATACAAAAGAAGCTGGCATTGGAATTTGCTGAGGAACTCAAGCTGTATGGCCATATTTATATGTACAGATTCTTTCCAGATATTGAGATGAGGTAAGGAATGCTTGGTTCATGCTGCATATGACTGCCATTAGCTTCCTGGCTTTCACGTGTAGAACTGACCTTAGAAGTGTGGTATTGCTCTGTTCTAATTTACCTCTTGTAGAATTCATGCCACAAGACATTAATGATCTGAATAAATTGGATTGTGTTATTATATAGCAATGGTTAAATTTCCAATAAATTATACTGTATGTTTTGGGATGTTCTTCTTCAAAGCTGCATAATAATGATCCTTCACCTCCAGCCTTCATTCTGTTCTCTGTCCTCATTAGAATCACATGGGACTAGTAGGGAGACATCATCCACTCTTCTGGACAGGCGGGGCCAGGACAATCTCAGTGTTGGAAAGCTCAGCACGAATGAACACAGGGAAAGGGTTGTGCATGGTTGTGTGCTTGGTAATGCCAGTTTACCAAACAGAGATCCCAAATGCTCTGCCCCATGGCACATCTTGGTTTCTAGGAGCCAGTTGTTACTGAGATATCTCTGATGGCAACTTGGACAGGAAAATTGCAGTAGATCTTAGCTGCTGCAAGTCAAGTGTCAGTTGAACTATCAGATGAGTAGGCTTGGGGCCTGCTAGGAGTGGCTGGTTGCCTCTCAGTCTCCCAGTTTTCTGCTCTTAAAAGACAGACAGTACATTTTTTCCGTCACTGGAACCTGTATCTGACCCTGGTTTGTAATATGCTGTGCCTGTTGATGTTGGAGCATTGCTTCATTTTAGGGCTGATGGGGCTAATGTTTCTTAAGCAGAACAGTTTTAGAGAGGGCTATCAGAGGCTAGCTGTTTGTTTTTTTTTTTTTTAGACTGATTCCTTTTTTTTGCATCCAGCAGAGGCCTGGTTAATATCTGTACAGAAATCTGAATAAAGCAAGCAAGTAGCATGCACTCTGATTTCCACAGACATTCATATTTCTATGCTGCCCATACTAGTCTGGGGTCAGCTCTTGCAGAATTTAGCTAAGGGGAAGAGAACTGGAAGATAGAAAAGTATTAGAGCTGGATTTCAGAGGACTCTAGTTCTGAACTAGAGATGAGGACACTTTCCACTCAGGCTTGGGTGAGACAATCCACCAGCTGTTTCCATTGCTGGCATCAGTGAATCTTATAGCTTCAAATCTATCTATCTATTTATCTATTTATTTTCCTAGCACATTAGTGCTAGGAAACCTGACTTGGAATATCTTTGTGAGGTTTTCCTATATCTTATCTCTCAACATTCTGGATCTTATTCAGTAAATGGGACCATATTTTTCCTAACTAGTTCAGTTTTCAAGAGCTTATTTGGGACCAAAATTCAAGATGAGTGTTTTGCTGTTTTTTGGGTTGGTTTTTTTTTTGTTTGTTTGTTGGTTTTTTGTTTTTTTTTTTTTTATATAGGATCTTAAATAACAAGGGCAGATGAGCCTGAAGGCATCTTCTACTGATGATGTTTTCCTTGGTATTGCAGGATTTAGATGCTTGGCATGTCAGCTGCACTACAGAGGCTAGTTCCAGCATTCCCAAAATAATCCAGTTAAAAATCAATGAGTGGTCTTGTCCACCATATTTATAACAGATTGTATTTAACTGATTCAGCAAATGATAGGTTTAATATAATTTTTTTCTTTGCTTAGCTCTGATAACAGTTAATACCCTGTTCCTTCCTGAGTAAAAGCCTGCAACAGAAAAGAATGGGTTGGAAAGCAGGGTTATTTCTGTGAGTTGTTGTGCTTGTCCCTCTGAGTTGGAGTGTCTCTGCTAAATTGTTGTGACTACCATTTCAGAGCATACCCCATAGGAGATTACCCTTGCAAGACCAAATCAGCTGCTGCCATTATGTTGATGATCATGAATAACCTGGATCCCTCAGTGGCTCAGGTAAGGTACAGTGAAAATAAGGACCAAGCCTCTTGCCATGATATTTGAAAAGTCTTGGCAGTCAGGTGAAGTCCCTGGGGACTGGAAGAAGGGATGTGTTATACCCATTTTTAAAAAAGGGTAGAAAAGAAGACCCTGAAAACTATTGCCCTGTCAGCCTCACCTCTGTGCCTGGGAAGATCATGGAGCAGATTCTCCTAGAGGGTCTAAGAGGACAAATTGACCATCACCCTCTGGATGTGACCATCCAGCCAATTTCTTATCCACTGTACAGTCCACCAATCAAATCCATATCTCTCCAACTTGGTGAGTAGGATGTTGTGGGGGAGTGAGCTGATGTAGGACAGCCAACATAGCTTCATCAAGAGCAGGTCCTACCTGATGAATCTAGTGGCTTTCTTTCATAAGGTGACTACACCCATGGACAAAGGACAACCTGTTGATGTGATCTATCTGGACTTCTGCAAGGCTTTTGACATGGTTCCCCACAACATCCTACTCACTATGATGGGGTAATGGGTTTAAATTAGAGAAGAGTAGATTTAGACTGGATATCAGGAAAAAGTACCTTGAGGGTGGTGGATCAGTGGAATAGGCTCCCCAGGGAGATGGTTGAGGCCCCATCCCTGGAGATATTCAAGGTGAGGTTGGACAAGGCTCTGAGCAGCCTGGTCTAGTTAACGGTGTCCCTGCTCACTGCAAGGGGGCTGCACTAGATGACCTTTGGAGGTCCTTCCCAGCCCTAAACATTCTATGATTCTGTGATTCATAGAACAGCAGAAAATCTGCAAGTAGGTCTCACATGAAGAATTTAGGCATACAGGTGAAATCAATCCTTGTGCAGATAGATTCTGTATATTGAAGAGGATTTTAGTTGTTAATAAGGCTTTTGGTGGTTCTGTGCCCTAAGATGCATACCACCCCTGTGTATGTAGAGCTCGCTACTGTGTGTGTTGGCTAAGCAGGCTAATTTCTGTAAGAGCCAAGACAGTCTTCTTACAGTGTCATGTGCCAGAATTCCCATGTCTGTGAGGCTAAGCCTACCAGGGACAAAGGTGATTCTATACTTCTGGTTATATTTTCATTCCTGGGGTTTAGGGTCTGTTTTATTAAATTCTTTAGTTTTCTTCTCTGTGCAGTTCTTCTGGGCCCTGGTCCTAATGCAGACCTCTGAGGCCTCCTGCAACACCAAGAAGGTTCACTCCAACTCTCACTATATACAGGAGCTTGGTTGCTCTCTGAAATAAAGAGCTCAGCTCTTAGTCTATTGCTTCTACAACTTTTGTCAAATAATTATTACTGTTGTTTTCTGTATCTTTGAAAGATTATCCCTCAAGGACAGATTGACTTGAGGATTACAGGACTCAAAGTCCATCCATACAAGCACTATCCAGTGTAGTGTATCTTTTTGCAAATGGCGTGGGAGAGGCCATGCAACTATCCTGTAAATGCCAGTGGAAACCAAACTATAAACTCAATCCATCTTTAAGGGAGTTTACTGGGATGCCCAATACAGAAACTGCAATCAATCACTTCATAGCATTCTGCATCCAAAATATCTCTAACAATAACAAACACCTTAATTTGAAAAAGATATTTTTCTTATCACTTTTATGGTGGTATTTTCTGATTTCAAGAATCTAGTGAGTTGATGCAATAACATCTAGAAAAGATTTATTACTGAGATTAAAAATATAGCTTGCACATAGAGTGAAATATTTCAGTAAGGTGTTTGCCTCATTGTTATTAAATTGCCTTTTTCAGTTTCCCCAGGAGCTTGTCACTTATGGAGGAAACGGGCAGGTCTTCAGCAACTGGGCACAGGTAGGACATTGTTGCTTTTGCAACTTGTTTCATGAAACCAGTTTCACCCTCCCCCACACACATTCTGCTTTGGCAGTTTGTGATAATTCTTGGCAGTCATTGTCTCAAAGTATTCCAAAACATCCTGTCTGGATAGAGGAATGCTCAATTATGAACTGTATAGATGGGGAGAGCTTTATATAGTAAGGAGAGCATAGACAGCCCAACAGAAATACTAAACATAAAACAATAAACACACCAAGCTATGTATGATGATGTAAAGACCAGGTCTTTGCCTTTTTATGATACATTTGTATGTGCCTCTGTATTTTTCACGGATAATTTTAGAGTCAAAATACTTCCTAGGAATAAAAAAAGTGGGGTTTTTTTATTTGCTTGTTTCTGGCAACATTTTTCACAAGAAGTGGTGGATTAAAAGAAAAGCTTTGATTAAAAAAAAAAGTGCAATCATGAGTCTTTTTCTAAGCAAATCAGATTAGTTGTAAATATTTACTTGCTAGCTGGCTGTATCATAATGCACTTTACTGACAGGCCTAGCAATACTATCCTGCTCTTCTGAGAATAATGGCAGGTGGGTAAAGGGCTGTCTAAAATTGGAGCTGGAATGTTTAAGGTGTGGTTGTATAATCTCTGTTCTTCTCTAGCCAAAAATGTCAATAAAAACCCTTGCTTTATTCCAAGTGCTGCAAAATTTTCAGGAGATCTTTGTCATCAGCAAGATATTGATATACTTTGTATGAGCTCAATTTATTCTCTCAAGAGAATTGTGTCTGAATACTCTACATGTGTGTGGTGTCAGGAGGACCATGTAATGAACAACCATCCTGAGTGGATGGTTGGATAAGCTCAAATGTGGTTATTGTGAATCCCCAAACCACATCATCCCTGCAGCCTCTACAATGACCCAAGGCCACAGAGTGGGGACAGGTGCAGATGTGACATTGTGTTTTAGAGTGCAGAACAGAAATGGTACAGGTAGAGAGCTGCATCACCCTGAAGGACAGCATTGCTCCTGAAGCCTGTGAAGGTCTCAATTTCTGATCCAGCATCTTACCTAAGCAAAAACTGACTTGAACAAACTCCTGTCATAAAGGATCGTGTATTTGCCTTGTTGTGGCTTTATTTTAATCTGGCCTCTCGTATTTAATAAAAAATCCAAGCAAAACCAATGTGTTGGTGAAGTTCCTAGTTAGGGCAGAGGAATGCATTCCTCACTGTGCCATGAGACTGAGAGACCTGGGTTTTCTTCCTAGTTTGACTGTGATTTTTCTTTTGTGGCTAAAAGAAAAATGCTTCCGTTTCCAAACTTGATAAATGGGACTTAAATGGAAGTCTTGGACAGCTTTTGAGACAAAATGGTTCTGACTTTAAAAGAAAGATACCACGGGAATGCACACCATTTCTTTATTCTGTATGTTAATTAGAAAATGCCAGTTAACTAGTGCCTGGTAACTACATGAGTTTTACATTTCTCATGTGAGCAGTGCCAGCATCTTATAAAGTAGCGTCTATTGGACTGACATCCCTTAGGCAGATATGAGGCTACAAGGTGAAGTAGAAGCACTGCCGAAGTCAGAAAGATTCTCTTCTCTTGTTCTCATCCAAGCCAGAGCTATGACATACAGTCGTTTCACAGCAGAACAAACAAAACCTTTTTGTTTTTGTTTGCTTAGAGTAGCAATCACGTTAATGACTCCATTATGACAGCACATTTTGTTCTGTTTGTGGCTTGAAAACAACATGTTTTTTTTGGAAATCTGTAATTGTAAAATTCCTAGTGAAAAGGTTCAGGCCTATTTATATCATCCATGCAGACCTATGCTTTCTTCTGAATAATTTTAAAAGAAAGAACTATGTCCAGAGCTAACTTCACAGGCCTGCAAAGAACAAAACTTTAATCTAGTAAAGGTGTCTGCCTCCTTCTTACTAGTTGTGCCTTTCAGTGCAAAAAGTTCTGTTTTAACACTTCAAGCCTTACTGCGATGTTTTTCTCAGCCTGCTAAAGAGTTGAGAGTACAAAATATAAAAAGTAAGTCAGTAACTCTAGTACCTCTTGCCTGTTCAACTTGCAGTTTGGGAAATCAGCTGTGTTAGAAGGGACTGGCTTCAAATTTGTACCATTTAAAATTCAGGTAAAAAAAGAATCGCAGAGGTTAAGTGCCCTGACAACTGGTTTTATTTGTCACTGATTTCACTCTCTTTGATTAGCAGTTCTGTTTTTTTCCCCAAAACTTTGGCTTTGAAATTTAAAGCTACTGTTGAATTCCAGTGTTGCAAGAGAAAGCTCCTCACAGGTCTAGATGTCCCATACTGAAATCCCATGGAATATCACAGGTTTTGTACTAGACAATGATGGATGTGAGTCAAATTTATAGGCAGCTTAGATGGTCAATGCCTACTTTTTGACATTCATAGAGATTAACTATTTAATTATGAACACAAAGCTGAGGTGCATTTATTTGTATACTTTTGGGTGCCAAAAGGACTTTCTTCACTGCTTGTAATGAAAGTAGAATTTTCTTCTTTGACAAGAAAAATTACTTCATTTTAAGTGCACCTCATAATAACCATTTGTGAAAAAGATGACAAGTACTAGAAGATGCCAAATTATCCATTCAGGTTAGGGTCAACAACATGCATGGAATTTTTAGTCACTTTTATAGGAAAAAAAATCAGTTTTGCTTTGGAAAGATTGCCAGAAAAATGGTAGATCCAAATGTTTATCTTAAAATAAAATTAGAATGATTTCAAAGATGAAGGATTTCTGGGGTTTGTACTGAAGAAATTATTCTTGAGATTTTTTGCTTTGCTAGTTGGTGATTTATGTTTCCTGATGAATGATATCTCTTAATGGACTTTATTAACAGCATGAATGTGTTGAGAGCTCTGGCTGTTATTCCATATGTGAATATACCTCATTAACTCTATAGCTGCTTCATATTCAAGCTTTAACAGCTTCTCAAAGAAATAGAAATTATAAGATGCCATCAGATTCCTTATTTTCCTTGCTTTTCCTTTCAGTTCTGGTTGGTAATGCACTATTTGTCAGAGATGACTGAAGAGCAAACACTAGTAATGTACAGTGGACATCCTCTGGGACTTTTCCCCAGCCATCAGTATGCTCCTCGTTTAATCATTACTAATGGCATGGTAGGTATAGCAACTCATTTTCTCCTTTTCCTTATCCTCTGTTTAGTTTTCAAGTGCTTTCTGAATTAAAATAATATTTATATTACCTGTACTTAAAAAAACAGCACACAAAAGAATCTAGGGTCCAAATTCTGCAGCATTTGTTCCAGTACATTTGCTCTCAGTGTGCTGATCTGCAGTGATTGAAGGAACAATGCTCTCCTTATTAGATGACCTCTGTTCCGACTGAGCCTGAACTGTATATGTTCTTGACCAAAACAGTTCAGCTAGGTTCAGACAGGAAGATTTAAAAGCTCTCAATAGGCAAAGAGATGATTATTAATCACATGCTCAGATATCTGGACTGCTTTACTTGGAAGGCAAACTGGACAAGTGGTTCATTGCCATTCTCTTGAGCCATTTGATGTCTATATCCCTGCAAGCTGGTTTTGAGGTTAGAGAACTGCTTTCCTTAAAACTTGCATGGCAGTCACATTGCCAGAAGAAACAGACAACTCTAATATTATAATGCATGGAATAAAACACCTGAATTACTTCTCCTGTTTGTCATTGTTTTTGTGTGTGTGACTATAGTTAGAGAAATATAAACTGTTAAAAAGATCTGCTTACATTTCTAATTTGCTATATGTGTTTTCTTTTGATTATTTTCTTAGGTTATTCCCAACTATTCCACAAGAGATGAGTATGAGAAAATGTTTGCTTTGGGAGTAACAATGTAAGAAGATACCTCACTATTAAAATATATCAAATATTTAACGAAAATGTAATTCAGATATCAAGAAGTGGCTGGTTAAAATTTCTAATGCAAATGGATTTTAACTGTACTGCATTAAGTCCTGATGCTGCAAAGCTTTATTGAACACTTAAATGGAATTACTTAGGAGTTTGAGTTGTGTTCAGCCATATATATAAGGATGTAATTGAGGTCTGCTAGGAATTAGTATTAGGTTTGTGTGAGACTTGGCTGAAGCCTTAATCATAACCTACATATAGCACTGACTAGTTCCACTTTGTAGTGGTTATTTTGCAATCTACAAAAAACACAAGTTATGGAACATTCCTTCACACTAGTATGAAGCTTTGAAGTAGAAAGTTATATTTTCTTGTCTTTGGAACAGTTTTTTACCCTTTTTTTGTTGGGTGTTTTTTGTGTTTTGGTTTGGTTGGTTGGTTTTTTTAAAAAAAAGGCTGATCTAGTTTATGAGCCCAGGACTATTATTATTTTGTGTACCATGGAGAGAATAAATTAAAACCACTGTAGAGCTGTGTGTGTACAGATAAGGAAGCTGAAAGACATGAAAAGGCATGATTAGGCAATATCCATTGCCATTTTCTTGGGAATTTCATAAGACTGTGCATGACTGTTTTGGGCTAACTTCAAAAGCAACTATGACTTAGAAGCATGAGTGCCACTGAATACCAATCTTTACAGATGCCAACAAGGTAGAAAGGGGAGTGTCCTGATGTCCTAGTAGCTATGCTAAATGCCCATCTTAATTTACAATCAGTTTTCTAATCCATGTGTTTCTGAACTCAATTTAACGAGCTAAATGCTCCCCCAAAAATATGTTGGTGCAGTGCTAATGAAGAAACTCGGCTAAGCTATGAATAGCATATCTTTAACAACAAATTGAATCATATATTATTTTATTACACTAGAAACTTATGTAGGCATGTACAGAATTAACTGCAGCCAGAGTAATGTGTGGTGGTGGTGTGTTCATTGCTATTGATAGGTATGGTCAGATGACTGCAGGGAGCTACTGCTACATTGGGCCTCAGGGAATAGTCCATGGGACTGTGGTAAGAAACTGGGGAAAGGTCTATTTGTTGATACCTTTTAAAGAAGGGTATCTCCTGCAGAGACTGGGGGGATTGGATTGCTGTGAAAGGATGTTCTGACTAAAAAAATTAATTCTCATTGCCCATTCTCTAAAAAAAATAATCTCCTTCCATTCAGTCCATGGCAGCATATCCAGAATGCAGACCTGAAAGAATCTGCAATCAAGATCTCAGTCTAAGCTCATAAAATAAGTGATTAATTGACCAAATGTGTTAGATAAAACCACTTCCTTAGCTTGTTTTCTTAGCTGTTTTCCTTAGCTGTCTCTTGCAGCCATGCTAAATAAGTCTCTATATCCCATGAGCAGCATGATGGGAACCACTGATTATTCTATTGCATGGTGAGAAAAATAAATATAATCAGATGAGTTCATAACATGTTGTAACATGTTTCCTTCCTAAAAGATAAAAATAGTTTTATGGTTCCAATGACCCCCAAGTTTCAAACTCTGTTTGCAAAAGGCACAGAAGTTCTTTAAATTTCAGGGACTCTAGGAAAAAATAGCTTCCCATAATTGCTATATTGTGTTGTGTGCAGCTCACAGTGCTCAATGCAGGCCGTCGCTACTTGAAGGCTGAAGACCTCTCTGGAAAGGTGTTTGTTACTTCTGGTCTTGGAGGGATGAGTGGGGCTCAGGCAAAGGCTGCAGTCATTGCTGGATGTGTGGGGATCATTGCAGAGGTGAGAGCAATGCTTCTTTCATTCTTCATGTGCTGAATAAGGACCCTCATTCTTCTGATCTGACATGTTCCTTGAATAATCCTGACAAGCCAAGCTCAAAAAAATGCAGCTCTTTCCAAGACCCGTCTGTCCTTTTCATTACTGAGCATTTTTCACTGATATTCTATTCTCTGTTCATTCACTCACTGGATCAGACTGTAAGAATATGGACTGGAACTTCTTATGATTGCCTCGCAAATAATGCAGAAGGATGCTGTGAGATGAGCTTCAAAACATAATGGGCCAGACTGCCAATGTGGCATGCAGGAAATCTGACCTGCTCTGGCTAGCTCAAGTCTGATTCATGAATGATTAGGATTTCATCTGTTTAACGATGATAGTGCAAAAGTGGTTTTTTTAGCACATGAGTTTTGTGTGTGTTTGAGATCTCATCAGGTACTCTCTGCAGATAAAGGAAATTTATTCAATTTATTATTGAATAAATTATCCTTATTCAGACTTCTTATCTGTCACTGTGATCTTTCAAATGCTACAATACAAAGGACAGATTCCAGTGAATGCTATTCACAGCAGTCCTTTGTCCTTTTCATCTCCACGGCTGCAGATTATTTTTTTCAGGAGACTGAATATTGCCTGGTTTTTATCTCCTGTGAGATGATCCTTATTGGAAATGAGTCTCAGGAGCACATGTGGATAGCTATATATATGTACATATTTATTTAAGGAACTATTTATGCAAATTACATTGATGAATTGTGCAAGAGATGTAATTTTGTCAGCCAGGGCTTCTGAAGCTCAGACAGTAGGAATTAATGGGTCAAGGTTTTTACTTCTTCTTTTGGACATGAAGCAGATTGTAATTTTATGAAATAATTGTTTTGGAGGCCAGAGTATCACCTGCACTAAGCTCTCTAGGGTTATGCTGGAGGCGATATTAGCTCATTATGTTTGTGCAATTCTTTAAACTACTGAGGTGCTGATCAAAAAATGAACTTGTTTTTGAAAGTGTGTTTCAAAGGAACCTGGATTTCTTGAGTATGCTAGCAAGTCTGTAAAAGACTGTCAGAGAGGGCTGAAGTAAAATATGTAGGTTGTGGTAACAGATTTAAATAGATGTGATCTGTGTTACACTGAGCTTTAAATGAACCCAATTCCTGTAATTCCTACAGACCATTTAATATCTTTACTCCTGTGCTGATTTAAACTCCCAAAGAATCTGTATTCCACAGCACCCAACTTTATTGAATAATTCAATTGGCAGTGATACTGATACTATAATAAACTTGGGGTTTGGAAGGATAGTCTTTATTACTGATGTGGGAAATGATGAAGGGTTTTTTTATGCTAAGAATAATTACGAAACAAATGGTTTCCTGGTGTTCAAGTGACTCCTGAATACATAACTTATTTAATTTACATATTAATACTTTTTAATGAGAAATAAGTAAATGACAGTGATGGGGCTGGATTATAGAGAGTAAAAATGTTTTAATTAAATACTAGAAGATATTCAGGTTGCCTGCTCTTATCCACACACTGTGCTGGGTGTTTAAATCTGTTGTTATCACAGAAAACTGGTTTAAATTCATTTTGCTACTTGCTTTATGCCACTGATAGTTCAGTATAAAAATACTAATGATGTGCAAGTTCAAACAGGGAACCATTAATATGGAATCTGTGTCAAAGCCCCCATAGTTTGTATATTCATTTATGTTTTCAACTGGCTGTCTCTTATGCATATACACACTGGCACTCCAGTTCAGGAAAGACAGAGATTTAGGGGAGACAGTCCAGCACAGGGCTATCAAGATGATTAAGGGAGTGGAGCATCTCCCTCATGAGGAGAGGCTGAGAGAGCTGGGGCTCTTTAGCCTGGAGAAGAGGAGACTGAGGGGGGGCCTCATCAATGTCTATAAATATGTTAAGGGTGAGTGTAGGGAAGATGGACCCAGACTCTTCTCAATGTCATCCAATGACAGGACGAGAGGCAATTGGAGTAAGTTGGAGCACAAGAGGTTTAGGGTAAACACAAGGAAGAACTTTTTCTCAGTGAGGGTGACAGAACGTTGGAACGGGCTGCCCAGGGAGGTTGTGGAGTCTCCTTCTCTGGAGACACTTAAGACCCGCCTGGATCTGTTCCTGGGTGACTTGGTCTAAGTGATCCTTCTCTGGCGGGGTGGTTTGACTAGATGATCTTCTAGGTCCCTTCCAACCCCTAACATTCTGTGAATCTGTGACACACACAGAAGCTGAGCCCAGAAGAGAGTGCAGATTTGGATTGAGTTTATTTGAAGCTTCAAGGTTCAAACAAGAGGGAATTAAAGATGTTTTTTTGTTTTGAAACATTCCATTTTTTCAGACGTATTAGCCAGATGGTACAAGAAAATACTCTCTTCCGTATTTGGTTGAGATTTTCAACCAACATTTGAAGAACAGAAATAAGGGTTGATTTTATTCGATAAACCATTGCTTCATTCTAGACAGTCTGGCAGAATTGTCTATCTCTGAGCTGATCAAAGAATGTAATTCCTTAGTTAAAACAAATTTATATTTTCACAGAAAATAATGAGCTTTCAAATATAAATTGGATATATTTTACAACTCATTTTTTTCAATATAATAATGAGAAGAAACAAGAATAATTAAAACTGACAGGAAAATATTACCTTTTGTACAATTATAATAATAAGTTTTGGTTTGCAAAATATTTTGCTAACTGATGTATGAAAAAAAATCTTTTTTCCTTGCTTTGAGCCTGGAGTAAGGGAGAACAAAATGTAAAACAAACAAACAAAATCAGAGGTGAAAAATGTGTATTTGAACAATCACTTCATATTCTTAAAACCAAGGCAGGGTTATTTCTTTTACTTATTTGCTACTCTTTCTTACAGGCTAATTGAGAAAAAAAAAAAAAAAGAGAGGTAAAAGCAACTGGATAGGGAAAGCAGGAGTTCTAAGATCCAATGACAGAATGAGAGGCAATGGGTGCAAGTTGGAGCACAAGAGGTTTAAGGTCAACACAAGGAAGAACTTTTTCTCAGTGAGGGT
>JAOEGS010001579.1:0-29026 GCA_025447755.1 Corythornis vintsioides
CAGACTCTGCTCCACTGACCACAACTCTCTGAGATCTGTTCTTTAGCCACTTCCCAATCCACCTTATTACACTGTAAGTTACGACACAACAGATGGACTGAATCTAAAGGAATATTATTGAAACTTTAATTTTACTTGGCATACACTGGTCATTTTGAAAAATGGTTATGCAGAACTTAAAGTTCAAGTCCCAGTTGTAATTTTTCAGGTGGTTAGAAAACTAGTATGTTCTAAAATGAACACTACCTAATGCTTGCCTTCTCACCTTCCAGTAATGTAGTTACATTACAACCAGGATAAGAAGTTTCTATTAATACACAACCTTTTTTTTCTACTAATTTTTGGTTTAGCTGTTCCATAGTTCCAAACAACCATTTGCTGATGTGTTATGAAAACTACTTTGACGACTACTGTAAATAATATGGTAGAGACTGGATTCAACTAAAGCTCATAATCCATACTTAATAGTGACATTAAAACCTTGTTCTTTACCATACTATGCATATTTGTTATGAAAAGAAAGACATCATAATTATTTTACTCAAAAGATAATGGGTTTTTTTTAGTTTAAAGTAAAATTCTTTTCATTCATATAAACAGATGATATGAACAGATGTAGTAGAGACAAGGTTATGTTGTTTTATCCAACTTATTTTAGTAATTATCAAGTTGCCTAAAATTAGCAACGATAGCAAATTGACCAGATAATTTGTTCTTAACCTTACCCACCTCCTTTCTGATTAAATCAATTTTAAATGTTCATCCTCATTTTCAACTTGTTTTGGCCTAACATTGCTCTACAGGTGACCCCCAGTCAGCTGGTGGAACATG
This sequence comes from Corythornis vintsioides, assembly GCA_025447755.1. Classification (NCBI taxonomy): domain Eukaryota; kingdom Metazoa; phylum Chordata; class Aves; order Coraciiformes; family Alcedinidae; genus Corythornis; species Corythornis vintsioides. The sequence goes on from JAOEGS010001579.1 coordinate 832, forward strand.
TGAGAGAATGGGAAGGTTAAGAGTGAGAAAACTAATGGGTAGAGATAAAAACAGTCTAATAGGGAAAGCAAAAGCTGAACATTGAAGAGAGGTAACACAAGGAATGAATTTACTGCTTCTCATTGTCAGGCAGGTGTTCAGCAATCTCCAGGAAATCAGGGCTCCATCTTGAGTGGATGCTTGGGAGGGCAAATCTCGTAACTTGCCCCTCACTTCTTTCTTCCCTTAGCTTTATTTGCTGAGCCTGACGTCATGTAGTGTGGAATATGGAATATCCCTTCAGTCAGTTGGGGTCAACTGTCCCAGCTGCATCTCCTCCCAATTTCTTATGCACCCCCAGCCAATGGTCGAGTCTTGTGAGGAGCAGAAAAGGCCTTGACTCTGTGTAAGCTCTGTATAATCAACACTGTTTTCAGTTCAGATCCAAACTACAGCACCATAACAGCTACTATGAAGAAAATTAACTCCTGCTCTGGCCAAAACCAGTACACAGTACAGAACTTCACCACAAATGGCATTTGATTCACATCCAGAAATCCAAACTTAACTAATCTCAAGAATGTAGTGGTACGTCTATTATGAGCCATTGAAAAGGTCCTGAGGTGAAAAGTGCCCCTAGGAAATTAAAAATTATGTAGTTTATGCACTGTTCTAAAATAAATCCATCTGCACAAAATGTTTTTAAGTGTTTTTTCCCAGCTCTGCTTCACTGATAATAAAAAAGGCTGATGAGAAATTCTGAACAGGATTATTATGAAGAAAATTAGAAGTTGTCGTTCAAAAAGAATTAAAGCATGTAAAATATAAAATAGATGGCAAACTCCAACCTAAACTGAACATGTAACCACACTGACAGATCCATTATGTACCTCAGGCGCTGAGTATTTTTTAAGTTACACTAAGCTGAGGTACAAAACTAGGCTTAGTAAGAAGTATGGTTCCTAAGTCCACTTTAAGGGGGGAAATACTGGGTGAAGAGGACACACTAAAATACTTAAAAAATAGTTTTATCAAGTCAAACTAATTCATGCACACTATTTTTTTTTATATTATAATAAGGTCATTGTCAAATGTTATATATTTTTCATCTTCAACAAGGTCAGAAGCCTGCCTTCTACATATTGTAACTATTCCTTTGTGCTGCATAATAATTTGCATCCAAAGAATTCAGCATCAGTGTGGAGCTCTTATTCTAGGGCTATTGAATACATTACCTCTCTTCACTGTAATTAATCTTTTAATTGCCTGATACTACTTCAGGAGAGACAGTCAATTAATGCAGATGCACGTGTCTGTGCCTACTGTCTGTGCCTGCAAGAGCTTTCCTTTTGAAACTGCATCACATGAAAAGAGTTTGAGTGGTTCCTTTCCAGGATTTACAGTGCCTCAGTCAAAACACTAGTATTTCCACCAGTAAGACTGCTTTATCTTGGCTTTGGTGAAATGAGTCTGTTTGCTTTATTTTGCTACTCTGAAAAAAAAGTTAGTTTCTTCTTCCATTTGCTTTTTGTTTCTTTCTAGCTCCTCATATCTAATACATTCAACATGGTCTCTATGGGCACTTCTGAGTCCCTGAGACATTGAAATCAAGGGGTGCAGTGCTTGCTTCTTGTGATCTTTGGCACAGACAAAGTATTTTCCCAGGAATGCTGTGTATCTATTTGAAATCACCTTCCAGTCTTGTAAAAATATGCAGAAAGTGCTTGAAAGCTATCAGAAACTTGAGACCAAGTTTGCAATACTAGGTGTCAAAAAAGAAGTATATTAAATTCAAACATATAGTGGTCCCTCAACTTTGTCATGTCATTTTAATTTACTTCCCATTTATGGGATTAAGTTACTAATTTTCAGTCACCAGTTCAGAATGTGCTTATGGATTTTAGGGTCAAACTGAAAATGGAATTTTTGTTAAATGAATTGGCATCAGTATTTTCAAAAACAGAGGCAGTGTAGAAAAAGAGAAGGTAAGTCAGTTCTATAAAAGTTTCTGCCATGCTGCTTGAAGTGTCTCAGAACATTTGAAACGAAGCAAAACAAGGATGTCATGTAATCCAAGGGTTCAGTACAAGATTAAGTATATTACTTTGGTAGCTACTTCAATATTTTCAATTCATATGATAAAATAAGTAGAAGGCATTCTAACTTGTAAATAATGGCTGCTGAGAATGCAGTAGGTCTGATCTTATCTAGTAGACACTTAAAGAAAAGCACAGAATTTTGAAAAATTCAAAATCTTACCCTTCAATCATATAATATTCCCAGCTTTTACAGTGCTCCCTTCTCACAAAAAAAGCTGTTCATGACAAAAAAACCACAAACAAACTCACCCACAAAAAGAGCTTTTAGATCACAGAATTGGGCCATTTTAGTCAGAAAAACAAATGAATCAGGAATTTGAGTGGCTCATAGGAAAATACCTTTCATCTGAGCTTATACTAAAGAATCCATAATGATGCCATAATGATAGCATCATATTGGGTATGAGGCTTTTCTTTGTAGCAGGCAACTCATGTATTTCTTATCTTTATGAAGTAGAAAGAAACCCCATTACCCACACTCAGACATTGCAAGGCAGTTAAAATTCATGTTGCTTTTTGCAGTTAGTTGGCCGGAATCCTTGCCCAGCTGTGTACACTTCAGATGCCACACTACCTGATTTTAAACTGAAAACAGACAAAATGAACCATCAGGGGAAGCAATAAGAAAGACACAAGAAATGCTTCCATTTTCCTTTTCCATATTTTAGGCAGTCTAAATGTACAGAATACTACAGTATTAGTGCAGCAAAGATAAGAAATAAAGCTCTGTTGCAGGAACGATAATTTGAGATATGCTTTGGTGAGGTAACTATTTCAATCTGCTACAGTATTTTTAGGCATCATAAATAAATATGACCTGCCAGCCATTAAGCCTGACTTAGAGACTGACATAAGGCTGTTATGCATACACAGTCCCTTCGTATCTTCCTAAGGCTGAAAAAGGTCAAGGAGTCCTGTGCCTTCCACTTCTCATTTACATTTCATGCTTTGAGAACAAGATGAGGTTCTCTAGACAGCTATTGCTGAGTAGCACAGTAGATGGATGAGTCACAAATCATGAATTATCAGGGTAGAAAAGTGGTCTAACTCGACTAGATTTTTGAGCAATTGCCTTCATAGATTCTTGTTGGGGGGGATTTGTACACAATATGCATCCTGAAGTGTAAGAAGTTGCCAACAAGAAGGTTACATAGGAGGAAGTGATAGAAGAAGGTGGAGGTGGAGAAGGACAGAATTAATCTATCTCCTCAGAATCCAAAATGCATCTTAAGGGGAGAGGACAGCTGAAGTAACACCTAAATCTCATTGCAATAGGTAATAGAATCATAGAATATCTCGAGTTGGAAGGGACCCATAAGGATCATCAAGTCCAATTTCCTTACGTAGGCAAATTCTTCTTAGGAACAGACTCTCACTTCTAAGTGTTCTTTAAGAAGTTTATTTTGACCTTTAAACCAAATTTTAGTTGCATAGAAATTGGAGATGCTCAAATATTGGAGTAACTGGACCTGGTGGTACAATACACAGATATAAAAAACCAGTAGAATTTTCCTCTGTATTTCCAGTTAATGCAAATTTGTCATGACACATGACACCATTTCTTTTGACTCTCTGCAGCCTTAAATAATCTTTCTGCCATTTGCTCAAACTCCAGTAACTGCTACTAATGCTACTCTCATATCTGAACCCAGAAATTCCCACCTCAAACAGACTGAAAAATATTATCTTTAATATTTACTACGTTTCACTGCAATGTGTACATGCATTCAACAATACAGGCAATAAATTAATTGCAACATTTCCTTTCCTCTAAAATGACTGGGGTAATTGCAGCTTCTCCTTATTCTGAAAAAATGAAAATCTAGCTTGACTGTGCAAAGGCTGCATCCAATTCCAATCCTGACAGAGAAGGAATTTTGCATTGGTCCCTCAATGACTGATGGAAACAATATAATCTCTGTTCCTATAGGAGATAATTTATTTCCTGCTATTCTCCTTCTTTCTCAGAATTACTTCCAGCACTTCACCAGGATTTGCACATGCAGTATCTGTGTGGCTTGTGGCCAGAGTCAGTTGAGTGCTTCTTGCTGAAAACAACTCATTACAATGATACACTGAGCCTTAGAAAAAAAACCAACAAACCACTAGTCTAACTAGATTACTGAAGATTTTTCATGTGGCTACAATTTCTAGTGAGTAAAATATGTCTACAGCCAAGATGTAACCAAGTTTCTGACATTACTTGCCAAGGTTTTCACATCAGTCCAGTTAAAAAAAAAAAGCTATGTATCCAGCAGCTTGGGCCAAGACCAAGTGCTCATCTCAAAACCAGTCAGAGCAATCAAGTACAAAATGTGAGAGTAAAATCTGTGTTCCTGTTTCTTCACATATTTTGATCGGGTGCATGCAGCTATGCCTCCCTCTCAGCTGATTGAGGCAGCTGCTGAAACCTGCTATTGACTTTGAACTAAAGGAGCTGACTTTATCTATAAAGAGGTAGAAAGCTATGTTTGTGATTCTGACAGCTTCCTTTCTGAGGCACTGCTTTGTTTTCCTCTAGGAGTGATAGATGACATACCACCATGTGGCTCAGAAAGGGTAAACTTTTGAAGTACATAAAATTCTCAGTTTGGCTCCTGTTATTCCTTCTTCAGAGGTTCAGTGGCCAAATCCTCCTAAGTATGTTGAATGTTATGAATGAAGAAACTCCAGTCAATTAATAGAAATAATACTAAGCAACTTTCCTTAATATTAGAGCTAACCAGGCCTGAAATAACTACAGTTCAGTATTCTCTGGGAAATACAGTTGGTCAATTCCAAGTTTAAGAGACTTGATAAAACCATATCATGCTGGATATATAGATAGATAGCTGTTAATATTTTCAGAAAAAAAAAAAAAAATGACTGCAGAAAGAGAGCAATCATAAAATTAACAGTTTTGAGAGAACTGTACAGTAACCACAACTGAGGAGAGAATATAGCAGATACAGAGTAGATTTACAGATACACTTGACTTTGCTTGGGTGCTCTTATTGTACTTTTAATGTCTCATGTCTTATTGAAACAATTTGGTTTTAAAAATATAATTTCAACTGATCTTATATTTAACAGATGTTTATGAGATCAATCTGAGTGTGTTGTGTGTGTAATCTTTCTAAAAGTCTACTCAGAAAACAGAATTAGGTTTGGGACGGATACTGAAAACTATCTAATAATAAAAATGAAACCAGTTATTTTAGTAGATTGTGTAATAGGAAACCTTTTTAATGAAGTGTCAAGGTCTCTGGCTATCTACAGAAGAGACAACATAAATTAAGTCATGAAACAAAATGCAATATCCATTGTTAAGCATTAGTATTGGCTGAATTTGTGCTACAAACACACAATGAACATTTTATCATATAGCGAACTTCATCAGCAGGTTCAATTCAGCAGGTGTGTGGACAGAAAGCATCTTACCCTTTTGTGTGGGACCTCTTTACAGTCAGTTGGTTAGGACAAGGACAAAAACTAACACACCTAACATTTGAAAACTGGTAATGCACATAAGCTGAAAGGGGTTTTCTTTATGTCTAACTAAAAGCCTAGAATAACAAAAACAAGAGTATCTCAATAAATTGGGAATTTGTATCTACAAAAAAAGGAGGCAAAAACATCACTTGCATGTAATATTTGCCATGGAAAATCTCAAAGTGAAAACAAAGCAAATGAGCAGCTCCTTTGAACTTACTGCAGTGTGCTTTACATGGGTGTATAAAGCATACAGAATCTCACAGGTTTTGCAGACAAGGCAAGATGGGATGTAAAGCAGCATTACAGTATCAGGTGCATACGTTCTTTCAAAATACAAAGCAGATAAACTGATGGAAAACTTATCAAGCTGTGATATGAATAGTCACAGCCAAGAGAGCATGACTTCTAATAACGTACTCAGTGGTCTAGAAAATAAAGATGAGTCAAACCTGTCACACCAGCCATTGCAAAAAAACCCTTGGTCCAGTCCCCTATATATGACTACAGAAGTAAGCCTTGAAGTATTTTTTATTTTCAGATTTCTGAGGGGATAAAGAAACCTGAAAGAATGCATCAGGACCAATCATAAATACTATATTCCAGCAGCAATCTTCAGCTGTGTTATTACAGGATAAGGAACAATACCCCTAGGTAACAACAGAACCATGCTGAATAGCCTTAAATAATGTAAGTGTCTAGCTGGCTGAAAGGTATAGCCCATCTGAATTCTGTACACATAATCATGTTGAAAAAAAATTCTACCTGCAATATCTAGTGTTCCTAAATTAATGTAGTTGTGCAGCTGCTAGGGTATTTGCTCACCTACCTAAAACTTCAGTAGGTCAGGGCATCAGCTCATCTTCTTGAAGACCTTAAAACACCTGCAAAAAATCACATAATTAAAATGCCAAAGTTAAATATTATTGCTTTCCCATTCTTATTTTGATAGCACTCCCAGGAAAATATATCACTAGAAATCAGAATTAAGAGAATCAGCCCCCTGAAGCCAACAGATGTTTTCCATGGATTTCTGACTGTAGAATTAGTTCTGAAAAAAAACGGGCATGACAGAATACAGCAAAAGCTGTAAAGATGTCTCACCAACAATGTTAATATTGTAAAAAATGATAGAAAGAATTATATCTTTGTGGATATATTATAGCTTTGTGGAAAAATAACCATAGTACCTCGTAAGATAGGCAAATATATGAAATACATAAAATAAGCGATACATAGTTTGAAAATCAGCAATATAAGATGAATCCAAATAGAAGTCTGCCTAGTCATTTAACCACTCTCTTCACAGTCTCAAAACACATCTTTTTTTTTGCAGCAGTCTACATGTTTTATCTGGTCAACACAAGAGATGCAGATTATAGGGAGAGCGAATAAACATGAGGGTGTAGAAATGTTGTGTACACTGTTTTAACAGAATACAGTCTGAATGCTGTTATCACTACAACTAGACTAATAGTAGTTCTTTTATTAGATGTTTAACACAATAGTCTTTCTAGGATGTGTTTTGTGGCCCACAGAATACACAAACTATAGTGCAATAAACTGAATGAGCATTCAAGAAATTTAGTCTATACATGGGGTACTAGAGTGATAACAGGAGCATTAAGCATTTGCTGACATTATTTCTCAAAGATAGAAAGCAGGTTTTCTATATTTGTTTTCTTTCCACAGTCTCTGAACATAAAGTTTTCAAACCTCAGTTCCCCACTCTTTCATATCATCTAGCTGAAAAGATAAGTATTATCTCACCTTCTTTTTTTTGTACATTCTAAAGCTTCTTGTAAGGAGCATAAGTCAGTGGTTCTCAAATGAACATATCCTCCAGCTACACTTGTGGCCACAGAAAATTCACAGTAGCTGCCAACTGACTGATAAATAGCTCGTGGTTTTTCAGAACAGTGCCATGGTAATCACTAATGCCTCTTTAAATTCTTGTGGTTTCCAGTAAGCATTGTTAAAAAACCCTTGAGTTTTCAATAAGAAATAATTATGTTTTCTTCATACACATTGAGCTACTGTTTATTGATGTAGAGCATTCAGCATATGTTTTCATCACTATCTTTACACAGTTGGTTTGGGGGAAAAAGAGGGCTATACTCATGTCTGCCACAAGGTTCATGTTACTGTGTAGAAAGTTCTTCCTGAGAAATACATAGCATCTAATACTATACAACATAGAGCTATATGGCTGGGATTAGAGTAGTTCTCTACTGGTAGGTGGCCAAAATAGTCTAATTTCAATTAAATATTATACCTATTACAGTCACATTTTACTGCACAAGGAATTTTTCTTCTTTAGTGTCTGCAACAGTTACTTCTGAGAGAAAATACTTGAAGGAAGTTGTTAAAAATGTAGATGAAAAGTGACAGTCCTTGACCACATCTATGGTTCAGAAAAATTTGAAGACAGATGCTCTAGAGGTAGAATGAAGGCTGAAATGAGAGATGCTAAATGTTTTCCTGCCTGTGATGGCATCCAGTAACTGAGAGGTGTCAAAATTTCACTTACAATACTGCATCATTCCTCCCAGTTTTGATAGGAAAGGTTATTAGAGAAGGTACTGGAAGCCTTAAGAAATTTAGTTGTGACTCCAAACAAAATACAACAGTACAAATATCAGTTGCATCCAAAAACCATCAAAACTCAGCTTTAAACATCTCCCTCAACAGTTTGCTGTTTTGCAGCTTTCAAAGCTAAGTGTTATAAAAACTCTGCATAAGGTGCCTGAAGCTTTTCCTTCTGGAGAAAATCATAGAATCATTTAGATTGGAAAAGTCCTTTATCATCCAGTCCAACCATTACTAAATCTATCACTAAGCTACATCCCCAAGCACTACATCTATATGGGTTTTAAACACATCCAGGGATGGTGACTCTCCCACCAGCCTGGGCAGCCTGTTCCAAAGCCTGACAACCCTTTCCGTGAAAAAATTTTCCTAATGTCAAATGCAAACCATCCCTGGTGAATCTTGAGGCCATTCCCTTTTGTTCTGTCACTAGTTACTTCTGAGAAGAGACCAGTGCCTACCTCTTTACAACATTCTTTCACATACTTGTAGAGAATGAGTCTCCCCTCAACCTCCTCTTCTTCAGTTCCTCTTCTTCAGACTAAATAGCCCCAGTCCCCTCAGCTCCTCCTCCTAAGAGTTGTTCTTCAGGCCCTTCACCAGCTTAGTTGCCCTTCTCTGGACCTGCAAAGATTTGTAAACTAACAATTGCTCTTTTTTGTTGTTGTTTACATGGTCTAACTGTTTCTTTCTCATTTAAACATGAAAAACATGCAAGCAGAACATGTATCTCAGCTGTTACAATAAAGAATAGCTAATCAGAACTTAATTGTTGTAATTAGCAAAGTGATAGTAAAAGACAGTGTAAATATTTGTTCAGTAAATCGCTGCACTTGACATAATGAGACATTCAAAGTATTGCAGCAGATAGAATTGTGCAAAAGATGTTATTTGTTTGATGTTTTGTCTAGTCTGCATTCTCCCCCGAGAAAGTGACTGCTCTTTTATTCCTAGTATTGTTACAAGAATGTTGTAAAGTACCTCAAGACAAAATTCTTAAGAGCTCTCATTTACAAGTTTGTTCACAGAACTGTAATATTTCAGCCTTAATCACTATTCTACTCACAAATGCTGCAACAGTAAAGCAAAGTATTTCCTGAAAGCTGTGTTTGATGCACTGCAGATCAGAAATGGAGTACATTACATGATCAAAAGAATATTTAAGTCTGTAGCAGATTATTTACTTTAGATGAGAGACTGCTAGTGGCTGTTTCTGTTCATCTAACTGATGCCAAGTTATTTAATTTCATCATCATTCTTGGAGTATAAGGCTCATGGCCATCCTGTGCAAACTGCTCTGGGAGCAGGGCTTGAGAAAGAGTGAGGCCAGAGCCTGTGGGCACAGAGGGGTGGCAGAGCTGCAGGCACCAGAATTATTCAGTATTAGCCATTTAGCATGGAGGGTAGCCAAGCATAACATGCCAAGGCACGAAGCAATGTTAGAGTGGACTCCTAGGAGGAATAACAGGACGGAAACGATCCTTGTGTTTGTACATTTCATTAAAACCAAACACTGTGTGCCTCCACCTCTCCTACCTGTCTCACAAGCCTCCTTCAACCAAACTCCTATCCTATACATTCTACATTAATTCTAAGAGTAAGTAGCACTCATGTCTAAAGTCCAAAAATTAACTCGTGTTTCAGTGATATTTCTTGACTACCTTTTTTAAAAAGGTTGAAGGGAGAAGGAAAACTTTACCCAAAGGAAAAACATGTAACAAGGTAGCTCCGTTACTTGAGCAAACACAGCCTGAGTTTAAAAGACTTAATATTCCTGTGTCTTCTTTGGTGGAAGAAGGCTCAGTGGGAGATGGCCAAGTGCAATGTGCCCGTGAAGGTCAGGGAATAAATGCCCCTCTACTCTGCTCTGGTGAGACCTCACCTGGAGTATTGCATTCAGTTCTGGAGCCCTCATCACAGGAAAGACATGGACCTGATGGAGCAGGTCCAGAGGAGGGCAACAAAGATGGTCAGGGGCTGAAACACCTCTCCTATGGGGACAGGCTGAAGGAGCTGGGGCTGTTCAGCCTGGAGAAGAGAAGGCTCTGGGGTGATCTTACAGCCACCTTCCAGTACCTGAAGGGGGCTACAGGAAGGCTGGAGAGGGGCTGTTTACAAGGGTCTCTAGTGAAAGGACAAGGGGTAATGGGTTTAAATTAGAGAAGAGTAGATTTAGACTGGATATCAGGAAGAAGTTCTTTCCCTTGAGGGTGGTGGATCAGTGGAATAGGCTCCCCAGGGAGGTGTTTGGGGAGATATAATACTCTGGAGATATTCAAGGTGAGGTTGGACAAGACTCTGAGCAGCCTGGTCTAGTTGAGGGTGTCCCTGCTCACTGCAGAGGGGCTGCACTAGATGACCTTTAGAGATTCCTTCCAGCTCTAAACATTCTATGATTCTATAATGCAGGCTGTGATTGACCACAGCTGTTGCAAAGCTGTATCTCAGCAAAACCAAGACTTGAGAGTGGCCTTTGTTTTACATAAAAAGCTAAAAACAGTTGTGTGGATCAAATGGTGGTGCAAAAGCTTCTGTCTGAGTTCATTAAAAGTGTGGAATGTCATCTTGAGTTACCCAGAGCAGTGTGAGAGCAGCGAGCACATGGCCCACAACACCAGAGAGTATAAAAACTAGATAACTAGGAAAAGAATTTTGAACAGAGTAACAGGCATGAGGTGGCTTCAACCCCCATATGCCTTCCTAAAGACTGGAGGGAGGTGCCCAGCATCATGAATGAAAGTGAACATACTATAGAGCCTGGTAATGGGAATCACATTGGCACTGACTTGTCATATTTTGTTATATTGCAAATGCTTTATTTTTCAACTTAAGTTTTTATTGTGGTTTTACTATATTTTATATTACTCTGGTAAATCAGAAATCCTGTGTAAAATCATTAATTTAAAAATAAGTAAATTTAATATTAAACATGACACCCTCCATTGCCTGGAATATCTAAAAGAACCTGTTCAGAGAGTATTAGGCTCTAACACTGCCTTGACACATGAGTGTCTGGAGGTACAATGCTGTACCACTTTAATGGCAGGAGATTCAGAGAAGAACAGGCTGTGTAAAAGATGAATCTCAGCTAGGTCACAAACAGGCCAGTTGCCTTTTCCTGCTCCAGCTACTGATCTGCATGAACTTCAGCTAACACTTTTGCAGTAGAGGCGGTTACTTAGGGTCTGGTTTGGGAAATGTCTATCAGGGAGCGGTAAACATGGGGTTGAACTTCAAGGGATCACAAAACAGGAACCCACAGTTCTAGGGTCATGCCCAGGCAGTGCCTTCACTGCCAGGGTGCCATCCTGCAGCAACTAAGCAGAATAACCAATGCTGGGTGGTGACAACAACACGTTCCAGTGACAGTCCTGTGACCTGCAGCTGAAGGCAAGGGTAACAAATCACGACTAAGGTGATTGCATGAAAGCTCAGTGGCTGTTCAGGGACAGCTTGAGACAGGATCACAGTCTGGCAGAGCCACAATCTAACTCAGGCCATGCCTGAACTGAAATGGAGCCTTTACATGGATTATTTGTTTTAAGAGACCAGTAATACAGCCTCTTAAAGGTTTGATATTTATGTTTGAACAGATTAATTTTATATCTTTGGATTTTCAGAAATCAAATGGATGGAGGGATGGGTTTTGCATGGTATGAATATTCATAAGAACATCTGCATTTATGATGCTACTTTGTGGTGATAAACTGTACATATACATTATTTTTGGTTTCTTCTTTTTTTTTAATGGACTTACAGATGTTAGTTAGCACATTCAGTAGCTCCTTACTATGGCATAAGCTAAGTCCATCTCACAAGACACAGAAACAACTATCCTCTGCTCAACATAAAGGTTGTGAAATGAAAGGTCTTCTGAATGGGACATTTCTTGGCACAGTCAGGCACATTATAGCTGCCCTTATTATCCTTGGCATTTCCCACAGCTTGTGTCCACCAACAGACTAAACTGCAACACAGGTACAATTAGTGATATTATCTAAGAGGGCAGGAAATCAGCTAATAGCAGCAGTAACAGCATCAGGGTGGGGAATGGAGCCTCTGCTTGGCTCTTTCAATTAAATTTCTATGCAACTGAAGATTTCAGTTCTGTAACACATTTTTATGAGGACAGATCCTTAATATTGCATAAAGTCCCACTGAAACAGATGAGGCTCATCCCTGCAATCCACGCAGAGTTCAAGTCTAGTGTTGCCATAGGGAACAAAAGCAATCACAGAAGTTTGAGAAACTGCATCACTACTATTAGTAAACATAAAACATATCATAAATCACTTTTTATTTGTAGATGGCAAACCTATAATTTTTTTTTTTAACCGAACTTTTTTCCCTTTTTTTAGCAGGTGTGGCAGGTGTTGCTCCCCGCACTGCTCCCCTACCCCCCACCCCGTTAAAGCCATAGCCATCAGTTGTGATGGCTGCATCCAGGTTACTCTGGAATTTGAGAGATGGATGGAAACATGGTAGCCAAGGGCTATCTAGAGTGGTGAGCCAGATGTCTTGCTGGCATGCAAACATCACTAAAACAATCACCTCATTTTATAAATAGTGGGCAGCCCAGAGCCCATTGGGATGTCTTTTATAGCAGCAGGCTGCACACCAGGATGATGAGTTGGGATTCCTGTCGAGGATGCTCCTCAAGGCTGAGAGATTCCTTACTGCAACAGATTCTCAGTAAGTGCTTAATAGCATATTCAACTTTGACAGCTAAGTGATATAAAGCGTTGATTGTACATATATAATCCTTTAGACATAAACTATTGACCAAGTCTAGGACTAGGATTGGATCCAACTGCACCTAGAGTCCTCTCTGAGGAGTTTAAGAAGCAAAGAAGTCCTGTCTGAACCTCATGACTCAATGAGGGGGTGTCTCTAACAGTTGTGTCTGACCCTGTTCTCTCTGCGGTAAGTAAGTGTACTACATCTTGGTAAACAGCTGACAAAATTACCATTCCATTTTGCTAAATTGCTGTTTTATATCAATAAATATATTGCTACATCTCTCTTGCAAGAAAAGTGTGTCACTCCATCTGCAACAGAGGGGAAGCAGAGAAAGGGGAAATTTTTCTGTTTGGAGGTGCAAGTCAAACTCAGCTTGAAAAACAGCCTATTGTTTCACATAAGAAGTTTTCAGTTCACAGGAGAGGGATAACAGCAGGCACAATACAATGGCTTATTAGGGGTCAAGCAATAAAAGAGAAGAGATTAAAGAGACAAACAAAGCACCTACAAAAGTTTAGGTTTAATGATGTCAACTTCTGTGACAGAACAATGAGGTGGAGCTTTGGATTGAGCTGCCCAGTTCTTGTCCTCAGAGCCAATACCTCAAAATCATGAGAGAGTTTGTGGAACCAGACTCAGTTTGTACAAGAAATTGGACAAACTGAAAGAACAAAACATCTGCAGTCTTACCAGACAGAAAAAGAAAAAATAAATTGAAATCACCTTGCTGTGACCTCATATATTACAGCATGTCTTTTGTCCCCATGTACCACTGGATTTCCACAAAATTCTCTTTTTTCCATAGCCTGACTATGCCAAGACCCTACTCTTCAGAGCAATGTCTGCCCTGCAATTAGTTTACACTGTCAGCTCCTGATTTGATCTTCCAGTCTGCTCTGCAAGTAGCACATAGAAAGAACACTCTGTCCTCATCAACTCGCCCAGCATTAGAGCCCTCCCTGTTCACATCTGCAGACAAACACTAGGCCATGTGCAGCAGACTATAGGATTATGGAGAAGGAAAACAGAGAAATCTCAGACACAGACATTTAGTGAAATACAACATTGTAAACTGTAAGGCATATTGTTTCTGCTCTGTTCTCTAAGCAACAGATTAAAAGAAACATTTGAGTTACTTTTTTTCTTAGCTAAAAATAATAATTTGAAATTACTTACATGTGTACCCTTACCAAACTCAAATTTATTTTTCAGCTCTAGTAATCACAAAGGCTTGGCTGCACCAAGATACACTGCATACAAAGACTGAAGCAATTTGGAACTGGGACTTTTTTTTTTTTTTTAAAGAATAGGTGCCCCTATTCATTCAAGCCTTTGTTGATTGTCTTCTGAAAAAAGAATCATGACTTTTGCACAGCTCTTAATTAGCAGGAATTAATAATTTTGGGGCTATATCCACTAGATTATTTTGTATTGATTTACCTTTGTGTCAAGTGAACACTAATTGAATTTCATGAGCTTTATAACCTTTCATGAAAAAAAGGACATTTTTGAGAAAGACCTAGATTTGTTAAATTCAGTTTCAGCTGAACTTATCCTAAACATTGTATCAAAGACGTGTGAGGCAAACTAGCTATGAAAGTTGTTTTTCTGCCTGTATGAGGATTCCCTTGGTTCAGGCAGTGAGGAAAACAGCCACAAGGCAACCCACTAATGAGCATCTGAAAATTTGGCTAGAGGCATAGCTGATGAGGCACTTACATGGCTGGGGGTGAAAAAGGGACTGCAGGACTCCAGAGGTCTTGCACGGCATGTCATCAGTACCTAATGCATGCATTACAGAACGAGATCCCAGGATTTTTCTGCCATGTCACAGGCTGCAGAATAGCCTTGGATTAGGAAATGTAAAAGGTGACTTAAAGCTGCCTTAACTATTTGCCTTCAGCTCCGAGGATGTCTTTACAGTAGAGCAGCAGTAAGTCATTGAACAGCCCCCGTCGAGAGCTGAGCACCACACAGTGCTCCCTCCCCACTCACTTCCCCAGGGGAAGAGGGACAAAGGTACAAAACCCCGAGGGTTGAGATGAGGGGATTTTCATACAACAGCACCGGGAGAAACAACAAACAACAACAACAATAATAGCACTGGGACAAGAGTCGAGAGGAGTGCTAGGAAAGAACTGCTCCGCCCGCCTGCCCCAAAGAGCAGCCACGACATTAGCACAGTATGGAGTAATGAGATGGCTGGTTCTGTGCTGTCCCGACTGGGACTCTTCTCCCAGCCTCTGGGGAAAATTCACCCTACTCTAGCCGAACCCAGGACACAGCCACAAAAAGCACATCCAATGAAAAGCAACACTGGCAGCCTACAGAAAGCCTTCTCTTGGCATCAGAGTGATTGAACTGGCTGCATTGCAGTGGGTGCAAAAAAACATTTTTACTTTATGTCAGGAAAACCAAGCTCCTCAGAACACTTTGAAATTAAATGTGTTAAATATGAGTTTGTAACAACTGAAACAAGCATAATCAATAATAAAATTTTAAGGAGAGGCATTAAAGAGCAATAGATATTATGTTGCAATATATCTTGAAAAACAACTTGATCAGAAATCAGTAGATGAATGGTATCTGGTTTATTTAAAGCATTGTTCCTGTCTGTCTCAGATGTCCTCTTTCTGTAAAAGATATATAATCTGCTGTTCCCCCATAAAACCCTGCGGTTTCCCCTTTCATCTAGGTTGTGCTCTCAAAACTAATTTAGCAGAAGATAAAACCTAGAGTGGATTCTTGATATAAGATGAATCATGGAAAAGAGGGAAAACTTCATGGCTTCTCAGACTCCTCTGTATTCCTGTTAATTTGAACTCACTCTCTTGTCTGGTGCTCAGATGGAATGTGATCCTTCTCTGACTTGCCCTGCATAGTTCACTCTAAGGCATTACTTGTGCCTTTTGTAACTTTGCCTGCTAGCTTTCATAAGCCACTTCTAAGGTAGCCAGTCTTGGTTATCACATATTGTTTTGCATTTCTAATCCCTAAGAAAGACCTTTCTATCCCTTTCATGAACTAAAACATAACAAAGAACATATAAGAAACTAATAAATTAAAATACTATACACTTTGTATAGCTATTAAACTACACTTACCTGAAAATAATGTAGTGAGAATTTGCCTTAACACTTATTTCTTGCAAGTTGGTGCCAGTACACAAAAAACCAAACCAAAACAAAACAAAAAACAAAAACGTGTAGATTTCAATACTAACATTAACAGGTAAGATAGAAAAGAAAAAAAGAAATGTTATTGAACATAGTCAGTATGAAGCAACTTTTTTACCATCAAATAATTTCATAATTATAAATCCATTTGAAACATAACTTAGATTTTCACTTGAATGAAAGATTCTACAGGGAAACTGCAATAAATGTACTCCGCCAGGTTTTAATGGCAGGCAAGAATTTTAACTTTTCTTCTTCATTTTCAATTGTAAGAGTGCTAGACTGCATAGAGAAGAATTAAAAAAAAGCAGAAGTTTGGTTTGATAAATTTATCCAGCATTTATCCGTATTTCACCCTGTGTCTCTGCATACTTTCCAAAAAAAATACATGCTCAAGGACAGAACCACTTAGGATCTCCCAGCAATGAAATGCTACATCTTGTGAATAGTTTAAATAACTCACAAAAGAATAAGGAGACTTTCTTCTCTCAGGCCTAAGGAATGTGCTTTAAAAAAAAAAAAAAGTATCTGAACTAGTTATTGTGAATCAAAGAGAGCAAGGGTAGATGGGTGAAAAGGTCTTAGACTAAACCAGAAGCCAACTGTAGGAAAAAAAAAAGACAGTTTTGAGAGCTGGACTAGACTGGCTGTATAAAGAACCTGGGTATTAAAATGTGCAGGGAACCAAAGGAAATATTTGTTTAATGAGATCAGAATAAAGAGATAAAAAGGTAGAGAACAAGGACTATCAGTGAACAACTAGATGAGAAATTTTAGGGGAGGTTTGAATGGAACAGGAAGGAAGGGCAATGTGTCAAATACACACATATTCAAACTAGAATGTGAGAATAAAGCAAAAATGTACAAGTTGGAGGAGGTGAAACGAGATATCCAAAATCTGGACATTGCAGAGACAAGACAAATGGTTCTGAGCTAAGAAATGAAGATGAGACAGAGTGGAAACCATATAGAAAAAGAGCACACACTGTAAAATGGGAGGAAGCTAACATTCATCCACACATCTTCCCTTTTTTATTGGTGAAGTAAATACCCCAAACTAATTCACTTGTAAACCTCTGTAACATCACTAACTCCAATGGCAGCAGACTGCACAGCTGCTCCACTGGCTCAGGGATGGGGTTCCATATGATGGAGTTCTCACATAAGACAAAGGGAAGGATATCAGGAGGAAAACCAATCTGGAATCCATCTCCTTTTTAAAGACTAAAAATGGCAGAATTATGATTCTAGCCTTAGTTCAGTACTTTTTAAACACAAGCTACATTTATAACCACAAATCTAGAAAACACCTTCACCTGTGTTATGACTTACATAGTGACAGGCAAACAGAAGGAAAAGCCATTCACCTTGAAAGTCATCACCTTGGGCTAAATCATTCAAGTCTTTTCCTTTTTGTTTCTCTTTCAAAGCATGGGGCTTAGCTGTTTCCCAAGCTTCTTTCCGATTTACTGTCACACTCAGTTTGAAGGTAAGTTGCTGTGTTCATCTGTGCTCTTTTCCTACAGCTCCTGGGAGCTCTCAATGCTCTCATTACACTTAATGCTTAGTCAGCTGTTCACTATCTTCAGATGACTACTCTTTCCATTAATTCCCTTCACCCAGCAAGGTGGCAAAATACAGCACAAGAGCACAAACTGCTGATAGAGGCAGCTCCTTCCCTCAATGTCCTCACTGTGAACATATGGTTTAACATTACTTGCTTGCTACTAAAGTGGCTGGAGATAAAAATGATTACAGCTTATTTAGCCTATATTTGAATAGCTGCAACAGCAAATGAACACGAGCTGCGTCCCCATTTCTCTTAGTAACAATAACAGAAGTCCCAGCTGCTTATGCTTTAACAGCCAAAGAAACTATTATGACAATTTAATAGGTTACTCCACATTCTAAAGAAAATGTTGAACTAGTAGTACTTTCTGTAACTGCTAATTGAGTTAGAATATATTGTTTGCAAGACAACCGGTGACAGTTTAAATAATACCTCAACTTATTAATGCCCTTTCAGGTTTTATGAGCATCTATGGCTTTATGCTCTGTGTGAATTAGAACTTCTGATCTCTGGTGTGAAAAATAGTCTTCCTAACTGCAAAGCTGAATAGAACCATGCAGAGACTATCTGTATTACAAAGATCTTTACAACTGGAACAGAGGAGCTTCCTCCAAAAGAATCATTGCCTTTTAGCAATGTTAAATCTCAGAAATCTATTAAAGGGATAACTGGGTGAAATATGATGCTTGTGATATACTGTGAAAACAAGTTAATGATCTAATGATTTCTCTCAGCTTTAAAACCTATTTCTTCTGACAATAACTCTGTGTAGCATAAAAAGCACCCTGCACTGTGCAGTCTGATTCTCAGTCATTAGTGTACTGTGGATCAATGGGATCATTCAGAAAAGATAAAAATAATGTCTCTTACAATCACAGATGCTGGCCTGGAGACAAACACTGGCCCTGAGGGGAAGGGCAATTTCACAAGGTGCTTTGAAGGGACCATCACCTACTAGGCATTCAGGATGGAGGCAGTGACTTCATACAGACCTGCTGTGAGGTACTCTGAGCAAGCTAATGACAGTGGATGTTCTCAAACAGCACCTACCTGACCAATACCCTTTTAATTAGCTCTAACATTGTTAATTTCTGGAATAGAGCCCAGAAAAGTCCTTGCCTACAGTTTATAGTTTATATATCTGTCCTGGCTTTGGCTAGAATAGGATTAATTTTCCTAAGAGGCTGGGAGAGGCAACAGCCAGGATAGCCAACCAAGTCATCCAACAGGATATTTGATGCCACATTGATACCATGCCCTCCCTGGAAGTGTGAGGGGTTTGAGCATAGGGGTTCTAGGTGGTTGGTGAGCACCGAGTTCTGCATCACTTGCTTTATATATTATTTCATTAGTATTGTTGTTATTACTATTTTTTCTTCTTTGTGTTGTCCAATTAAACTTTCCTTATCTCAGTCCACAGGCTTTTGCCTTTTTCTCCCAGTTCTCCTTCCCATCCCATCAGAGGGTTGGGGGTCTTGGGGGAACAGTGAGTGAGTGGCTGCACAGTTTTCAGTTGCCAACTGGGCCTAAACCACATCATCCCAGAGAATTACTGTGTTGGAGAAGGAGTCTGATCCACCTCATTCCTAATGGCCAAGGCTATGCTAGTTAATGACCCATCTGTGTTTGCTAGCCACAGATTGACAGGCTGATGAGTAATTTACCATTTTACCATGTTTTGCTTTTCTTTAAAATTAAAAAATATTACTAAATGGAGTATAACAAATATATATTTATTTATACAAAATATAGATATCATTAGAATTGTTCTAGAAGTCTTCCCCTTTTGGTATCTGTTTCTTCTGCCGTGTGATACTGAATTTGAAGTCTGAAATTTTCTGTGTCCTCATATTTCATCTGTCTACCAGTGTATGTAAGAATGGAACCTCTCTGAGTGCATAAGCTCAGGAGATTATTGTTTTCATTTAATAGGAAAGGGTAATTGCTCATGCACAAAAATGAAGCAGAACAGAGAACCAGGTCAACCTTAGAAGCAAAGCACACATTAGGATCTTGCAACTATCAAATAGTGAGTTTTGGCCCCAATTCTAGTATTCAGGGCTCCGTTTGGGGGCCAGTCTTGTCTAATGTCTTTATCAATGCCCTGGATGAGGGGATTAAGGCACCCTCAGTAAATTTGCAGATGACACAAAATTAAGTTGGAGTGTCAATCTGCTTGAGGGTAGGAAGGCTCTGCAGAGGGATGTGAACAGGCTGGAGTAATGGGATGAGGTTTAATAAATCCAAGTGCTGGATCCTGCACTTTGATTACAACAACCCCAGGCAAGGCTCCAGTCTGGGGGACCAGTGGCTGGAAAGCTGCCTGGTGGAAAAGGACCTGGGGGTGCTGGTGGACACCCAGCTGAATGTGAGCCAGCAGTGTGCCCAGGTGGCGAAGAAGTCCAAGGGCATCCTGGCCTGGATCAAGGAACCATGTGACCATCAGGAGTAGGAAGGTGATTATTCCCCTGTCCCCAGCACTGATGAGATTGCACCTTAAGTGCTGTGTCCAGTTTTGGGCACCACAGCACAAGAAGGACATTGAGATGCTGGAGTGGGTGCAGAGAAGGGCAACAAAGCTAGTGAGGGATCTGGAAAGCCTGGCTTGTGGAGAGAGGCTGAGGGAACTGGGGTTGTTTAATCTAGAGGAGACTGAGGGGAGACCTCATTGCTCTCTACAACCACCTAACAGGAGCGTGTAGCCAGGTTGGTCTTGGTCTCTTTCCTAGATTACTTATGATAGAACAAAGGAAATGGCCACAGGTTGTGTCAGGGGAGGTTTAGATAGGATATTAGGAAGAAATTATTTACTGAGAGTGGTGAGGCAGTGGAACAGGCTGCCCAGGGAGGTGGTGAAGTCACCATCCCTGGAGGTGTTTAGAAAATGAGTAGATGTAGCACTTGAGACTGTGGTCTAGTGGTTAGGGAGAAGTTAGGATGAAAGTTGGACTTGATGATCCTAGAGGTCCTTTGCAACCATTATGATTCTATGACTCTATATGGGTCCACGACGCTACTTTCGAGCTTTCTACAAGACACTGGTAGCAGTCTGGTTCTCAAGCTGAAAGCAGCTCCTGCCACCAATTATCTGTGAAATAAACAGCAGAGGAAAAGAAAGGGAATAAAAAATGAAATAGTATTCAAGCACCTGTCCTGGAAGAACCTGTAAATCTGTCCTAGCTTTTTTCTATGAAGATATTTATGCTGATCATTCTCCTGACTGCACTTTCCTGATCCAAAATTGTCTATTTCTGAAGTAACCAAGCAAGAGAACTACCTTAAAAAATATGGAAGAACAGTCAGGTGATAGGCTTGAGTATATTTTGCAGCTGTACTTCCAGGATTAGCTTCAATACACAACCTACAATATTGATTCAGCCACCACCTCATTTCTGTGACTATGACTGAGGTGCCTAACTTCTGTGCTCCTGTATTTTGACTCTTAATAGCGGTTTAAGGAGAGGGTCATTATGTGGATCAGTAAAGCTTTGCACAGAGAAGTGAGAAATGCAAGACAATCAAGAAATAACACTTCTTATTTCTGAGAAGATGAAGAAAAATCTCAAAGGTGCTTGACAACCAAACTCAGAAAAAGCAATTTAGCAGATAAGATACTATGAAGGAAATGAAACAAAATGAATGAATTAAATTAATGGAATGAAAGCCAAGGGGTTCCCAGATGAAATATTTAAAATGTATGAATTATGGGGAGGGGAAAAAAAAAAAGCTTTCCTACTGAAGACATCTATGGATATTTAAGGAAAAGGTCTTTGGTCACTTTCAGGAACTTCTATGAGTCACTCATACTATTTTCTCTCAAATTCTGCAGGTGGTAATAAGCTCCTAGCTACTGTATTTCTATCCATACAGATGAAATACAATTCACATGTCTAAGAAAGCAGAGTGGCCCATTACAGAAAAATAGGGCCCATTACAGAGAGGTTGTTTAATGCAACTGTCAACATTAAGGTATTTTGCACCACCTAAAAAGTCTCTAACAAATTGAACTGAATGAAGGACTCTGAATTCATCCTATGTTTCGTCTTTCCTTCCACCTTCATCCTCAAAGAATGCTTTCATTCACACATTTCTTCAGATAAAGGAAATATAGAAGAACCTTTACAAAGCTTTATTGACTCATAAAGGCTATGAAAGTGAAAGGCACCTCAACAAAATGACTTTTGGGATTTTTTTTTTTTTCAAGAGCAAAGAGTCTGTATGTACAGGAAAAAACACTGTCAAAAAAAAAAAAAAAAAAAAAAAGTGAGCAATTAAACCCCCTAATCTTCTACTTTCTCATTCTCAATCCTTACAATTTCTGTTAGATTTTCACTTTTACTGAAAATTCTTTCACTTTTTCCTCTATTAGCATTTGAAGTTTGCTGCTTAACCTTCCTTTAATGCTTTGTTGGTGTGCCAGATCTGTGAAATCTCAATCATTTCAGATTACATAAAAGAAGGTAATCTCTGTGATTCTCACACTAAATTATATAAAAGTTTCCCTGGTCTGTGAAAGAAATGCCTATATATACTACAGGAGCGGATAAAATATTGGGGAAAATGTACTTGAAATTTTATTTTAGACAAGCTTTCTTTTATTCAAGAAAGTTAATTTCTTTTCTTTTAGGTTTTCTAATTAGAATTTGCTTGTCTAAAATAAAATTTCAACTTTCTTGAATCTGTGTCATTTTTGAGTTACAAAGGAAAAGAGTCAAGGCTTTTCATTTAAATATCCATTTGTTTCATGTTAAGATGTTAAGAACTACTGATGTCTTACTAATGGAGTTTTTAGCTGCATAAGCATTAGTCACAACTATCTTGGAAGTATTCCTGTTGTGCAAATCCTAATTTACTACCTCAGAAATAAATCTTAAGGATCTTTAATGGCTGTTATTAAGCTTACTGGGCTGCAAAAATTGTTTCATTTAAGCTGCTGGCACATCTATCTGTATTTTCACCTCAGAAATGCAGTTCCACTTGCTTGACATTTCAATTGCTTTGTCAGTCAGTGGAAAACAAATTTACACTGGGAAAAAAAAAAAAGAAAAAAAGAAACAAAAAAGTCAGTGTGTGCTATTATGTTTCTCCAAGGGGCAGAACATGGAAATGTTACAACAATAACATTGTGTTTCATTTGTCATACCTAACCATATCTCAAAACACAAAACAATGTTCTTAATAGACTGTATACAAAACACTAAAGCCCTTTTAAACTATATTATAACACTATATTACAATTGTTTCCTGTTGTCAGGAAATATAATATTACTTTCTACAAATAAATGTGACAGGCTATCCCATGATGCATGTGATAGCTAAATCTTGAAACTCGCTGTAGTCTTTCTGGCAGCAGATTAGGTTTTTAGACCCTTATGTTGTATCGATTATCCTCATCCAACCTTTCATCAAAAGTATTATAGCAGTTTCTGATCTCTCAGGAAAAGAGCTTGATTCTTATCTTTTCAGATACTGCATATTGTATCTTAAGAGTAAGACAGTATACACTATGAAGTTCTGAAGGACTACAAAGTTTAAAGATGCCAGGCTCTTCTGGGGTTTTTTAGTTCCCTTGCCAGGATGCTGGATTTCTCCAATTTACCTAATTCCATGGACTTTATTTATTTAGACAGATGGAAATCAGATTGTTATCCACAATACTATAGTGAAATTAACTAAAAAGATTGGTATTAACTAAAGCTAGTTATATCTTTCTATAGATTCTTGGCAATTAGAATGCCACTTAATATGAATGGAGCATGTGAAACAAACACACAAAATAAAATTATGAGAGAGATCAAACCACATATGGGAAATCTTAAATCTTATCACATAATGCACTGTTTAAATCCACTAAAGGTTATGGCAGTGAAAATGGGATGATTCCTGGAACAAAATAGGAGCTGAAAATATACACCCTTATCTTATTTATAAAGTCAAAGAAGCTACTGTGCTTCAACAGGAACCACCTTGTACAGAGATGGTTATATTTAACCTGCTTTCATTCATACCCAAAAAATGAAGCTGTAAATGCTTTCAAGTGGCCAATACAATGTATTCCTGTTCCATTTTATGACTACTTGAGTTATCAGTCCTTTTATTCCGTGATAAAAGATAATTACTATTCTATCTCTTCTCACAGCTGGTATATTTCATTGCAGAACCATTTTTATTTGAACTGCTGTTTCTTTATTTTAAATTATTTTATTCTCAGAACTGTCCATTTTCTGTCTGTTTCTTTTTGAGGCCAATTTGTTTTCGCTCAAAGCTATACCATATTTTCCCCTGGCAGCCATCCTAGTGCAAGCTCCCTCCAGTTCCTCTCCAAGAAGGCTTTTAACATTTCCTCCTAGGACACAATTCATGTTCACTAGCTTTTAACAAGTCACCTTAATGCAGAAAATGTATTAAGGTGAAAAGTTAATCTGCATATATGTGGATGAAATTATAATTTTCTCCCATAAACTTTTCAGGGTAGCACATACAAGACAGCAACAAAACCAAAAACTTGTTTCCAGTCCTGTAGAAGAGTTCCAGTTTGAATTGATCTACAACTATCATCTAGACCAACTGCCTGACTAATGCAGGGCTGGCCAAAAGCTAAAGTGTGTTATTGAGGGTCCTAATGCTTCTTAAACCTTCCCTGGTGCAGCTCTGAATGATTCTGAGATGTCCTGTCACTGGATACCAAGGAGAAGAGATCAGTATGTCCCTTTCCTCCCCAGGAATCTGTAGACAACAATGAGGTTGCCCCTCAGACTCCTTTTGTACAAACTAGACAAGCTCAAAGATCCATAGCTGCTGTTGATAGACCATTCCTTCCAGGACTGCCACCAGCTTTGTGGTCTTTCTCCTAGCCTCCACATTCAAGGTCTTTCACATACTCTTCAACTGTGGGGTCCAGTCCTGCACACAGTATTCTAGGTGAGGTTGCACCTAAGCTTCCTGTAACACTTCCAAAACATTGTTCTCTCCTGGGATTTTTATTGAACTTCCTCTCTGACTCTCAGCATTGAAAGGGACCTTGAAAACTCATCAGGTCAAATCACTTGTGGGGAAAGGAGCCTAAGTCACGAATTGTCCAGTGATGGGAACTCTACCACTTTGTTGGGGTTCTTCCAGTGAATGATGGTTCTAACTGTTAAAAAACTCTTTCTTATGTTCAGATGAAATCTCTCCCACTGCACCTTGTACCTGCTGCCCATTGTCTTCTACATGTGGCTCCATGTGAAGAGAGTGCCTCTGTCTTCTTTATAGCTGCCCCTGAAGTACTGAAATACTGTGATGAGGTCCCCCTTGAACCTCCACTTCAACAAGAAAGGACCTACTTTCTTCAGTCTTTCCTCATAGGACAGGCTTTCTGGACCTTTCCTCATCTTTGTGGCCCTCCTTTGGACTCTCTCCAATCTATGTGTGTGTTTCACATTTTGAGACCAGAATTGGACACAGAAATCCATGTATGTCCTGACAAGCACCATACAGAGCAATTGTAGAGAACATATTTATAGAATCATATAATTATAGAGTGGTTTGAGTTAGAAAGGACCTTAAAGATTGTCTAGTTACAAACCCCCTGCCATAGACAGGGACATCTTCCACTATATCAGGTTGCTCAATGCCCCAACCAACCTGATTTTGAATGTTTCCAAGGATGAGGCATCCATAACTTCCCTGGGAAACTTGTTTTAGTGTCTTACCATCCTCACAGTATTTTTTTCCCTTTTTGTGGGGGGAGGATTTCACACTAGCCAGATGGCAATTTCAGTACAGAGGTACAGAATGTAATTCTACTTCTAGATTTAGTATCACCTGGTAATAAACACACATACTCTATAACACCTCTTGAAGATTCTTAACTCAAAGGTACCAAGCCTCTTCATATGATCCCTGGAATGCAGATTACCATTTTTGTATGCCTGTGTTGGATTCAACATCGAGCTAGTAATGCTGATAAAATTTCCTGTTATTTCTGATTTCAGTCTGATTCATACAGATGATTTAGGTGGCTCTAACAGAAGCTTTTACATTAATATTTTTAATACAATCTCAAAATTCTAAAATACAATCACCAGAGGTATGAACTCTGACAAAAACATCTCTCTGTGGCCTCACCATTATTAGCACCAGCCTAATTTTAAAGTCCTTCTGAGCTTTAGTCTCAGCAGTAGAAGCTGCAGTATTAACCAAGATACATCAAACAAGATCATGTTGCTAAAATATAAGGTAGTCTGGGAATCAGTGAAACAATTTTAGCTTGCTCCATAAGGAATGTGCCAAGTTGTAACAGAACCTTGTCATATGTTTCTTTCTTCCATGTATTTTCTTATTTTAATATCTGTGTGCTGACAAATCAGATGATGCAGATGAACTTGCTATGCAAACAGGCTCATAATGATCACTGCCCCCTCCTTTGCTTCTGCCTGCCTCATGCTTTGTTCTTCAGTGACTAAACAGGTATTGCTCTCCCATGCCCACTGTTACTTTCGGACACAGTAAAAGATACTGTTTCTAGCCAGGCCAGGACAATACAAGTGTCAATATTCCTCATTATATTAAAATTACAGTGATATATATTATGCAGAAAAAGGAATTCAGGTAGAGTGGTTGTCCAATTCTAAAGATGCCTGTGTGCCATACAGCAATTATCAATATGAACACATGATTTCTTCATAGATTATTATAGGAAAAAACCCCCCGTATGCTACATGTACAAAAGCGTTCTAAAGCTGGAGGGAAGTCATTAAAGAGCTTCTGGCTCTTTTGCCTGATTAGTTCTGAGCTTTGTACTGAAAGGCAGCATGGTTTTCTTAAAGCACTTTTAAACTTTAAAGCACAGCTTTGTAGTTTATTATTTACTAATGTTATAGAATGACTTAAATTTTTTTTTATTAGGATTCACAAAAGGCTGATCATTAAACACAAAGTAATAACCTCCTGATCTCAAAAGTGGGAGAGGATTCACAGACTGCCACTAAACACATCCACAAACTAATTAAATAAGTCTCTACAGATGAGCAAAGTTGGACTAAAGTATATTTCAAAAGACTCTTTCTATATGGTGAACTCATTACCTGGATACATTTGTTACCTGAATAAATATAACATTCTACATATTCCACTACTCCATTCATCTTCTGTCTGACTAATGACAGTTCTTCTGACAAGCTGAGTTGATTATCTTTGCTCCATACTAACCCTGTGAGTATCCCCAGGAAATAATGTAAGATTCTCATTCAGTGCCTGGGTACCACAGAAACAGTGGTGTTAGATTGATTGATTGATTGATTGATTGATTGATGTTAGACAACTGATTCTTGTCAGAAATACTTTGATAAATTAAATGATTCATCCTGTTTATTGTTTTGCACTATGAGGCACCATGTTTCACCTCTGGATGAAGATTCTAAATACTCATTCTTTCAAACTTAATTATTGTCATGAAGGTTTTCTGTCTGATCATTTGTTCTTCTAGTAGATTTATCTATTAGAAAAATTTTGGATCATGAAGTTGCCTTTGGGTCAAAGTCCTTAGGGCATGCCTTTGTCAGCTAGCAAAAAATTGTATTTTTCTTCAACAAAGACCAACACTCACATGCACTGGAAGAAGTCCAAAAGATAGATGTTCAAAGAAAATACGGAGCATCTTTGGAGTGGTGTTAATGTTACAGACATCTTCAGATTTAGTATTACAGCTATTGAAGAAGAAAGAGTTATTGTAGCTTTCAGCACACTTCCTGTATTTTTTTCTTCAGCGAAATGGGCACTGGGGCACTACAGAAAAGAAAGGAAAGTCCTATACAACGCAAGTGGGTTGTGGTTTTTTTTGGTGTTTGGTTTGATTTTTTGTTCTTTTTTTTCCTTATCACTCCTTGACCATTTCCTTAAGACCACTTATTCCCATTTGCAAAAAAATCCTGAACAGCCCTACAGCCATTCAGAGAAAAATTCCAAATTGCCACTTTTTGATTCCATGGCATAAATCAATAATCCTCATATGTATTAGGAATACAAATGCTTTCTGTTCTATTGAATATAGACTCAGTACAAGGTAAATGTAACCATAAGACATGATATCATTACAAGTGCAGCACATGTTCAGAGTTGAAAAACAGAAATAAAATATTTATACAGATTCCAAACCTGATTTGAACATAGACATGTGTCCTTTTTGTGTAATGGTGCTAAAAGGTAAAAGCAGCTAAGGAAAAAAGCTCTGAAATAAAAAGTATAAGAATATTCCTAACCTACTATATAAATATAGTTTGCATCTGTATTTGATGCAAACTGATCTTTAAAACTGAGAACAGTGGAATAGAGGAATAATTCAGTAGCAAAGAGGGATTGAAAGACAAATCATAAAAGGGCAAAAAGGAGGACCCGGGTAACTACAGGCCCGTCAGCCTCACCTCCATCCCTGGAAAGGTAATGGAAAAACCTGTCTGGAGGGCAAGGGGGCTCAAGTAAGCTGGCTAATATTCAAACGTCATTTCCTTCAGACTCAGGATAAGTGTATCCCAAAGTGCAGGAAAT
Organism: Corythornis vintsioides; assembly: GCA_025447755.1. Classification (NCBI taxonomy): domain Eukaryota; kingdom Metazoa; phylum Chordata; class Aves; order Coraciiformes; family Alcedinidae; genus Corythornis; species Corythornis vintsioides. Next base: position 28,983 of record JAOEGS010001579.1, read on the forward strand.
CTAGTAAGAGAGTTAGGAGACCTGCATGGTTGAGCAGGGAACTG
>JAOEGS010001582.1:0-14939 GCA_025447755.1 Corythornis vintsioides
CTCTTCTCTTCTCTTCTCTTCTCTTCTCTTCTCTTCTCTTCTCTTCTCTTCTCTTCTCTTCTCTTCTCTTCCTTTCTTTTTTCCTTCTTCCTTCTCATTTCTTCTTCCTTCTCATTTCTTCTTCTTCCTTCTCTTTCTTCTTCTTCCTTTTCTTTCCTCCTCCTTCTTCCTTCTTTCCTCCTTCTTCCTTCTCTTTCCTCCTCCTTCCTCCTTCTCTTTCCTCCTCTTTCTTCCTTCTCTTTCCTCCTCCTTCTTCCTTCTCTTTCCTCCTCCTTCTTCTTTCTTCTCCTTTATAATTCTTTCTCTTCTTTCATTCTTTCTCCTCCTTTCTCTCTCATTCTTTCTCCTCCTTTCTCATTCTTTCTCCTCTTTTCTCATTCTTTCTCCTCCTTTCTCTCTCATTCTTTCTCCTCCTTTCTCCCTCATTCTTTCTCCTTCTTTCTCCCTCATTCTTTTCTCACTCTTTCTCATTGTTTCTTCTCTTCTTTTCTCCTCCTTTCTCTCTCCTCCTTCCCATAGCCCTGCCACTGCCATGAACCCTGGAGCAGTTTCCTACCCAGCAGCCAAAGCAGATAACCAGGCGGGAGCAGCTCCAGGGGTGGCGGGACCGGAAGCAGGAAAAGCTGCTTTCATGTCATGTCCTTAACGAGCCCCTAATGAGGATTTGGTGCACAAAGCTGCAGCCACATGGCTGCCTGGCCTAATCCCCCCAGCTCGCTGCCTTTTCACACCAGCATCTTCCTTTCTGGCCCTAGCAAGGCCTGGTTTTCATTTCCCCCCCTTCCTGGTGGGTGGACGGGCCCAGGACGGACGTGTGGGCACAGCCTGAGGAATGGCAGGAATCCCCCAGCACAGCTCAGCTGCTTCAGCCTCGAGCTGACCTGCTCCTCTGCCTCCAAACTTCCTCCTCCTCCCATCACCCGCCGCTTGCTTTTGCACCTGATGCTCCCCAGCTCTCTTAGGCCTTTTTTTCCCTCCCTGTCCAGTAGCTTCTGTAGCTCCTCTCTGCTTCTTTTTGCCCTCCTTGTCCCTAAAGTAACTCCACAGGGAAGACCCCGTGTTTGTGCCAGCCTAGTCCAGCAATCTGCCAGAGCACCTGAGATACTTGGAAATAGGGAAGGATGATGATTTTCCCCTTATTTTCCCCCATGCCAAAGCCCCAGCACGTGGGGAGGTGACAGGATGGTCCTGCTTTTCCAGCAGCCCCAGGCGAGCTGCTCTTCAAGCTCCCCAGTGGCAAGGGAGGGATGTTGCTGATCATCCAGCACCAGCCTCATGGCCAGGCCAAGGAACCACTGGGATCCTGGTGGAACTTTCATCTCCCAGCCCCCTGCTCTGCTGAGGGGAAGCTGAGGTGGCCACATGATTTAGGATGAAGAGAAGCAGGTGATTGATGAGTTGATTTTTTTATTTTCCTCGGGCTAAACTGTCATCCTCAGAGGAGTCCCCTGGTCTGTTCCTCCCTCTTCTCCATCAGTGGAGCAGACAGGAATTGGTGTTTTCTTGGAGTTATCCCCACGTCTCTCCCCTCACCTGCTCCTCTTAAGCTGCCTGGGCTGTAATCCCCTCTCAGCAGCCTTCCCTAAAAAGTGACAGGGAACAACAGCAGCTTATTCCACAAGCTGCTTTTGTGGTGGGGGCTCTAATGCCCAGAGCTGCTGTTTTACCTTGGCTCCTGCTCTGTGCTCTCAGCACCGTGCCCACCAAATTTTCCTCAAGTCACCTTCAGTTTTCTTGGCTTTGTATGGAAAACAAAGTCATAATGAAGTAAGGGAGGGTGGTGCTGGGGATGAGGGAGTGGTTCTTGGTGGAGCCTCTTGGGAGTCCAAGTGTTGCCCCAGCACTGCCAGGGCACCACTGCTCCGTGTCCCTCAGCTCCTTGGGGGGCTTGGAAACCCCTCCAGGGCTCACAGGGACTCCACCCCTGCCCTGGACAGCCTGGACAACCCTGGAGGGGAAGAAATTGTTCCTCAGCTCCAACCTCAACCTCCCCTGGGACAACTCGAGGCCAGTTCCTCAGGGAATATCAGAGCTGCTGGGTTAATTCATGTGGAGTAAGTCCTTCAGGAGCTGGAGGCAGCTTCACCTCAATCCAGCTCAGTACAAGGAAGGAGCACCCTTCCCTGTTGAGCTGAGCTAATCCAGCATGAAAATTAAAGCAGGTGACTCACAGGGTGAGCTTGGTCAGCACAAGGAGAGCTTGGCTGGCACGATGAGAGCTCGGTCGGCACGGGGAGAGCATCTCCCAGGCTGCTGGTGTGAAGTGTGTGCTGTTGGCAAGGAACCTCTGGCCTTTTATACCAGGAGACCTCCCAACCTGGGTCCCTTCCCATCCTCCCCGCAGTCCTCACCACCCATCCCTGGAATCACAGAATGTTAGGAGTGACCTAGAAGATCATCTAGCCCAACCCCCCTGCCAGAGCAGGAGCCCTGTCCCCTCCCCAGCCCTCTCACGGCGTATTTTTGGCCCTTTATGTCAAGGCAGGTGGCATTTCAGCACCAACCCAGAGCCTGGGAGATGGTGAGTCCAACTCTGGGACCCGGGAGCTGCCTCATCATGGGAAGCCCTGGGAGAAGGTTTCCATAAAAAGCAATGCCAGGGAGGCAGCAGCTGATCCGGGCGCGGGCGGCCGGGTGACGCCGGGCGAGCTCCCTGATGACTTTTGCAGGTTGCTCCTCGTGCCCCATCCCTGGCCAGCTTCTGAGAACCCTCTGCTTCTCAGTCAGAGGGAGAGGAACGTTGGGTGAGCACCTCAGAGCTGGGTACAGACCCGTTCTGGTTCCCACTGGGCTGGTGGCATCACCAGGACACGTCCCGGGGTCACCGTGGGATGCTTGGACAGGGGCTGCTGGAGCTGCCTGGACAGATTTCCCCCTCCCACTCACTTCTGGCTCCTGCCCTTTGCAAACTGGGAAAGCTCAGGGATGAAATCTTTGCCTCTGCAACCCCCCCAGGTCCAGCCCCTCAGCAGCAGGGCAGCAGAAAATGCGATTTTAATAGAGGATGGAGCGACCGTGGTTTGGGTTGAACCCAGATTCCCTCCTGCATCCCATGACCTGTAAAGCAAGTTACAGCCAGAAAGTGAGATTTATGTTGTTGGTTTTGGTTTTTTTTTTTTGCTAATGTGCCTCCCCCCTGCCTGGATTGTAGGTGGTGGGGGGTGTTTTTTTCAGTATAAAGACATCAGAAGTTCTTTGCTTCTCAGAAGCAAAAACCACTGGGCTACTGAGACTTTTCACAACTAATTCCTGGCCTTGACCCCCCCACACCCCAGAATGACCCTCTGGATGGAGATTGAATTAATATATCCAGTGGAGCCTGATCTGATTGAGAGGAACCCACAGCCCAGCACCAGCACAGTCCCCACTGGTATCGTTTGCTTTACTGGGAGCAACACTCCCCTCTGTGGCTTTCTCCTTTTGTGTCAGTTCAGAAATAGTCTCTCTTGTCACCCTCAGATCTTCATGTTTCCTCAATTTGTAACACATTGCAGCCTCTGAAGACTCCCTTAGCCTGGCTAATTGTTGGCTGCTCTTAATCCTCCTGCATGGGGCACAGAGTTGGGACAGATGGGTTTGAAACCCCAGAAAAATGGCCCCAAAAAACCCCCAAATATCACTGCAGTTAATACTTCTTTTTCCCTTCATATTTATTTTTCCCTTCATATTTAGTTATTTTTCCCTTCATTTTCATTTTTCCCTTCATATTTATTTCTTTTTCCATTCTTATTTATTTATTTCTTTTTCCATTCTTATTTATTCACTTTTCCATTCACATTTATTTCTTTTTCCATTTTTTTTTCCATTCATGTTTACTTTTCCCTTCATATTTCTTTTTCCCTTCATCTGTATTTTCCCCCTTCAAATTCATATTTCTTTTCCCTTTCATATTTCTTTTCCCCTTCATATTTCTTTTCCCCTTCATATTTTTTTTCCCCTTCATTCCCACCTTCATATTGATTTTCCCATCATATTGATTTTCCCCTTCATATTATTTTTCCCCAGCTTTCTGATTCCACTCCTCTTCCTCAGACTGAACACTGAGGAAATACCACATTATCTAACTCACTTTGGTGGGAAAAGTTCTTTATCTGCTCCTCTTTGGGCTGCTCAGTGGAGTTGAGCAGCTTTGCTTTCAGTGGCAACTTCCATCCCCCCCATCCCATATAAGGTGTCTCTCCCTCTTCTTGAATCCAGCAGCTGGAAGATAGAAGGGAAAACTGATAAAAATAAATAACTAATGGTAACAAAAAACCCTATAAAGGGCTGGCAGGAGGAGCCAGAAGCAGGTTGGCACCTTCAAAATTCTTCTTTATTCTAATTTCCTGCAGTGGTTTTTGGACCAGTCTCAGTTTAAACCCCTGGGTGGTGTTTTTCCCTCTAAAACCCGAATGATTTGGGGACTTCCAGCTGGGATAGGTTTTTTTGGGGGTGCTACTGCATCCAATCCCATCCCAATAAAAATCCCACCAAGCCTTTCCTGTCCTTCCATCCCCAGGTTCAGCAGCGTGTTCCCCAGCCTGAACGTGGCCGTGAAGAGACGGGAGCAGACGCTGCAGGACTACAAACGCCTGCAGTCCAAGGTGGAGAAGTATGAGGAGAAGGAGAGAACTGGACCAGTCCTGGCCAAGCTCCACCAGGTACTGGGATGCTGCTGGATCCCTGATCCCAGCAGGATCACCAGGAAAGTCCCCAGGGATGCATTGGGAAGAGCTTTTGGTGTTTTGATGTCTGTGGTGAAGCCCCGTGAAAAAAAAAAGGATGTCTGTTCTTGATTTGAGGGAGACTGAGAGTGGAGAGCAGGAGAAATTGTTGGTGCTCAGGGTGGGCAGAGCCTGGCCCAGGTCACCCAGAGAGGTGGTGGCTGCCCCAGCCCTGGCACCATCCCAGGGGAGGTTTTCAGGGCTCAGATCAACCTGCTTTAGGTGCAGATGTCTCTGCTCCCTGCAGGGGATTGGACCAGGGGAGTATTCAACGTCCCTTCCCACCCAAACCAGTCTGGGATTCCCCCAAAACTGCTTGATCCATGGGAACCAGAGCTCTCAGAGGAGGGAAAGAGCCAGATTTCCAGTATAAATTGGGATCAAAGCCTCAGGAGCTGTGGACACACAGCTGAAGTCAGCACATGGAGGAGGGGCAGGGGTGGGTTTCCCCACGACCTCCACATCCGAGCGAGCAGCTGGAGGGGAGAAGGAGCAGATCCCAAAGCTTTCTGCTCCCACCTGTTGGGCAAATTCGCCTTGGAAAATTGCAGTAATTGGTTAACGGGAAGCTCTGCCAGATTCTTTTCTGTTTTCTTTTTTTTTTCTCCTCAAATTTTAGCAAACCCCCATGATTTAGTTTCTTTTTAATTAAATCTACACCAGCGTCGCTGCCCGAATCTGTCGCTTGATCCTCGAAGGAACGGGTGACTTTTTCTCAAAGAACGTGGATTTGCTGACGACTTTAAAAAAAAAAAAGAAAAAAAAAAAGAAGAAAAAAGGGGAAAAATATGAAGTTTTATGTTAAAGAATAGCCCTGTATCAGCCTGAACAAAAGAGGCCCCCGATTGAAGAGTAAGCGGCTTATTTCGCTCAGCCTCAGCAACTAAAGCCCTGCCTGGAAAAATGTGGGTGCTTTTGTCCTTGGTGATTAAGTGGGTTTTAGTGATTTCATTTTTTTTATATGTATAATTTGGTTTTAATTTTATTTTTTTGCTCCCCCTTAATGAACTTCTGTGTGATCTCATTCCTGCCCCCCCCACCAAAACCCTAACGAAGCTCTGTGTGAGCTGAAGAGCCTGCAGGAACCTTAAGCCACCCTGAAGTTGGGGTGCCCAAGGTTTGGTGGGAAAAAGGAGGAATATCAATATTCCTTGATATTCAGGAAGATCAAGAACATCATCTCATGACAATGTTTTACCCAGCTGCATATTTGGCCTCTTCCCTTCGGAGCTGTTTGCTCCTCTTTGGTTCCCCACCTGAACTCCACCCCAGCAGCTTCAGCAGCAGCAGAGGAATTTACTCCTTGGCCTCTCAGACCTACTTAAGCCTGATATGATTTCAGGTTTTGCCAGCCTGGGGCTTCCTGGATCCCAGGCAGTGGGATGGGCACCGTGGCTGGGCTCGGCCCCCCGGCATTGTCCTGCCATCACCCCCCTCCTCCCATTGGAATGGCACTGGGATTAAATGGCAGACTGGAACGGCTCTAATATTTCACAGCCCACCCCCTCCTGCCCTTTTCCACACCATCTCAGAGACATTTCCCTTTCTCCCCACGCTGCTGTTTAAAGAAGCCAGTTGGACAGGCTGAGCTGAAGGTCACAGGCAAAAATGACAGTTGGGGGACAGGATCCTTTAGCAGTGCTCTTGGGAACCACGGGGAGAAGGGACATGGATGCAGCTGGGGATGTTCTTCAGCCTGGCTGAGCCTTGGGACTGGTTTTTGTCCATGTTTTTCTGAGAAGGAGAAGTCCAGCTGGGTCGTGGTCTGTGCAGCAGCTTCTCTAGGTGTCCTCTCACTTTCCAGGGTCAGAGCTTGAGTCCCAGCAGGAGCCATTAGCTGATCATTTGGCCCCACCAGGCTCTGTTGGATTGTTGAATGAGTCCCACCAGCTCTGTTAGCTGGTCACTTAGGTCTTACCAGGGTCCCTTGGATGGTCACATGGGTCCCACCAGGCTCTGTGAGCTGCTCAGTTGATCCCACCAGGCTCTCTGAGCTGGTCATTTGGTCCCACCAGGCTCTGTTGGATTGTTGAATGGGTCCCACCAGGCTCTGTGAGCTGCTCAGTTGATCCCACCAGGCTCTCTGAGCTGGCCATTTGGTCCCACCAGGCTCTATGAACTGATCATTTGGTCCCACCAAACTTGATTGCTGGTTGTCCTTGGGTCAAAGCAGAGTGGTCCTCTGGCCTGGGTGGTCACTGTGCAGCTCTACATCTTCCCAGCTGTCTTGACTTCCATCCTCTCTCCTTCCCCAGGCCCGTGAGGAGCTGAGGCCAGTGAAGGAGGACTTTGAAGCCAAAAACAAGCAGCTCCTGGAGGAAATGCCCAAGTTCTACAGCAGCCGCATCGATTACTTCAAACCCAGCTTTGAGTCGCTGGTCCGGGCACAGGTGAGCTGCTGGCCACAGGTGTCCCTTTGGTGGCATCTGGGGTCCCACCTGGGGGCAGACTGCTCCTTGGGCAAAGCACCTTCTCGAGCTGAGTGTTGTGCACAGGTAACACCCAGAAAACCTCTGCCCATCTCCAGCAGTCTTAAGCCCAGGTCTGAGCTGCTGGCCCTCGGTGGCTTTTGTCATCTGGGTAAATGTCACCACTTTGTGGTCCTGAGCTCAGAGTGGGATCTTGTTTGAGGTTATAGAATCATAGACTGGTTTGGGTTGGCAGAGCCAAAAAAAAAAAGCTCATGGAGTCCAGCTGTGGCCAGGGCACCACTGCCCCATGTCCCTCAGCATCACAACTCTGCAGGGGGCTTGGAAAACCCTCCAGGGGTCACAGGGACTCCAACCCTGCCCTGGGCAGCCTGGGACAGCCCTGGAGGGGAAGAAATTGTTCCTCAGCTCCAACCTCAGCCTCCCCTGGGGCAACTCGAGGCTGTTTCCTGTTGTCCTGAGATGCTCAGGGCTCAGCTTAAGGCTCTCTCCTGGCTCTTGGTAACCAGAACTGGCAAAGGTAGAGGAGGCTCCTGTATAATCTCCACACCGAGGAGGATTTGCAGGAAGGGGTGGCCTAAATAAACCCCAGCCTGCTTTAATTTCCATCCTCCTGCTTCCTTCTGCTGCTCCTCCTCCAGCTTCACCCGTTTCTTTCGGCTGGAGAGGGAACATGCCAGGGATCTAATCCAGCTTTGAACTCCTGGCATGGCCGTGCCCTGGATCAGGGGGGTGGTCCAGCTCCAGGAGGTGGGCACATTCACCTTCTGCCTCCTCGTGTGGGTGTTTTCCTCTGGTATTTATTTTTTTTTTTTGTTGTTCCCCTTTGGAAAGGAGCTGCTGCTGTGACACAGGTCGGGGCGGGGTGGCTGCAAGGAGCACGTGTCTCATCATCTCACCTCCCGACTTTGGAGAGGGGGTGCAGGGTTGGGGTGGGGTTGGGGAGGAGGGGGCCCCCCTCTCCGCAGAGCTGCCAGCAAGTTGTCTGCAAGGCTGATTCACCTACCAGATGGTGCCAATGCACCCTGGGTGGGTGCTGGGGATGCTGTTCTTGCTGTTCCCTTAGCAATCGGGCACGGGGCTCCCTGTTCCAGCCGTCACAGACACCCCGGAGCCACCACAAAGTCCCTCTGGCCCCTTCCAAACCCCCCTCTGGCCGGGTGCTGGGGGTGGGGGTGTTTGGATGAGGTCCTTGAAAGCCTCTGTGCCCTGCCTGGCTGTTTGTGATCTGCTGGCACCTTCCACTGGGAGAGGCTTTGCCCCCTCCCCCTGTCTGTCCTTGGCCACGATGTCCCTCTGGCTGGCTCCCTGGTTGCCAGCTGGCTCCTGCCATCACCCTGGGGGGGGAGCAGTGGGCTTGGGGAGCTGGAGTGGGGCTGTTTGCAGGACCCTCCTTTCATCCCCTATGCTTCTTTAGGAATCCTCTGTTTTGTTTCTTGGCTTCAGGTGAGGATTTTTGTCAGGAAAGGAGTGAAATCTCAGCCTTTCCTACCCCAGCCTGGCAGCGTCAGAGCAAAGCTGGTGCATCTCCCGTGGGCTGGGCTGAAGCTGGTCCCAGATGGATGCTGAAGGGTGTCACAGCCCGACCTAGATGGGAGCTGTGTCCCTGTCCCTCTTCACAGAGCTGGCCGTGTCCTGCCAGCCCCTGGAGAAGGACACAGCAGAGGCTCTGCTGGCAGGACTGGGCAGCTCAGTGCCATGGTGCCCAGGTTGGGCTGAGACCGTGGCCTCCCCACCCCACTGGGGAGCTCAGCAGTGGTTTCCCCAGTGGCAGGTGGCTGAAAGAAAAGGGAAAAGGGAAAGGGTTTGCCCAGGGTAACTTTGTGAGTCAGTGGAGAGCCAGGAATAGCAGCTGGGAGCCCTGACTCAGCGCAGTGGCTGCTCACCTGCAGGGACCTGGGATGGGGAGGCTGCTCTGGTGGTGCTGGGAGCATCCCCAGCTCCATCCCCAGCTCCATTTCCATCCTCAACCCCATCCACATCTCCATCTCCATCCCCTATTTCCATCTTCATTCCCATCTCCAGCTCCATTCCTATCCACATCTCTGTCTCCATGCCCATCCTACTTCTTCATCCTCATTCCCATCCCCATCTTCATCCTCATCCCCATCTTCATTCCTATCCCCATCTCCATCTTCATTCCCATCCCTGTGCACATCCCCAGCTCCTTCATCCTCATTCCCATCCCCATCCCAGCATCCCAGTGGTGAGCTGGCACTGGGAGGGTGATGGGCTGTGCCACCCCCCCATACCCAGCCCCATTCAGCCCATTCCCAGGTTCTCTTTCCCACTGGTGCCTCCTGGAGCTTATGGAGCCCATCAGGGGCTTTCACTCTACTCAGATGATTTCTGTTCCCAGCCTTTCCCATGGGTGATCCAGGAGCAGTGGTGCTTGGAGCACTCAAGTGGAGGGACAGGTGGGGATGCAGAGGTTGAAGCTGGGGGGCTGTGACTTAGGGGCTCCTTAGCTCTGGATCAAACCAGCCCCAGGTTCTTCAACAATGTAGGGTGGGGTTTTTTCCCATTTTTTTTTTTTATCCCTGGAGAAAACAGGGAGGGGAGGTTCAACTGAGACAAATGCCTGACAAGTGGCACTGGCTGGTGTGACAATGAGCTGTGAAGGAGCAGCTGCCTCTCTGGGAGAAGGACCCTGCTCAGAGCAGCTCCAGAGCAGCAGCTTTATTGCTTTGACCCAACGAGAACCCCCACCCCTCCCCACCCCCCCAACCCTTCCCACTCCAAACCCGCCTCTCCGGGTGGCTGGGTTCCCATGGCACAGCTTGGCCCCTGGCCCTGCTGCCGGGTGTCTCCTGATGCTGGGACATGCCCCGAGCTCACAGGGGCTGTAACATTCAACACCAAATACTTCTGTCCACCCACGTGCCCGGGTCAGGCCAACAGAGGAGAATATTTCCCTTGGCTGGGGACTTTGAAGTGGCCAAAAAGCAGATGAAAGGGGGGGGGGGGGGGTGGTGTGAGCAGCTCTTACCATCTTGTCCAGCTAGAAAACATGATCCTGCTGGATTTCAGTGGTAAAGAGGGGGAAAAAACACCCAAACACAGGAGTAAGGAGGGCTGCTGCTGCCCAGCCCTGGCAGCCACCCCCTGGGGGGGGTTTTGTTTTGTGTAGGGCCCGGCTGGAAGCACGACCTATAGAAAATCAGGAGAACACGGTGTTCCCAAACAGAATTAGTTCAAGACAGGTGGAGTTGGGGGCCCTTGGCTGGCTCTCAAAGGGGAGCTGGAGCTGGGATTTGATGGGCTGGGGATGGAGCATATGGTATCCATAGCTGGAAAAGTACTGGTACCACCGTGGGGTGAGCTGAGTTGAGGGTTGGTGGGGGGGGATCCTGGCTGCTGGAGCTGCTGGAGCTGCTGATGCCCATCAGTTGGGGTGCAGCCCCCTCCCCACAGGCTACCCTCAACCCTCCCCTCCCCCCCCTTGATGCTTCTCATCCCTCTTTCAACGGGAGAGGAGCATCGAGGGAGTGATGCCTGGGAGACCTCGTTGATCAAGCCCAGGAGAGTTGGCTGGCGACACTGGTGCCCCAGATGACTGCCTACTGGTTAGGCACTGGGACCTACTGGGGGAGAAGAGCATCCCCAAGGAGACCTCAGGGCTCGGTGGCTGAGATACGTGGGTGGTGGGGTTGGGAAGGGGGGGGTTGCAGCTGCTTAAATATTTGCTCTGCTTTGCCTGTTCCATATGGAGATGCTGCTGTGGCTGCTGCTGGAAGGGCGGGGGGGGACCTTGGGGACACCCCTCCAGAGTGGAGCTGCAGCCAGAGGTGGTGCCAGGACTGGCAGCACCACTTGAGCATATGTGAATGGACCTTAAAGACCTTACAGATGCTTCCAGGGGTTGGCAGAAAGCTGGGGAGCAGGTTCTGTTGGGACAGGACAAGGGGCGATGGTTTGAAACTGAAAGAGGGAGATTGAGAGTGGAGAGAAGGAGAACTTTTTGGTGCTGAGGGTGGCAGAGCCTGGCCCAGGTCACCCAGAGAGGTGGTGGCTGCCCCAGCCCTGGCACCATCCCAGGGGAGGTTTTTCAGGGCTCTGAGAACCCTGCTCTGGGTGCAGATGCTCCCTGCAGGGGGAGGGGGTCGGACTCGATGACTTTGGTCCTTTCCCACTCCAACCAGTCTGTGATTCTATACACCAATCCCATCTGACCCAGGCTGGGGACACACAGGGCTGCTCCAGAGCTCTGGTGCCCACCTTCCCAGCCTCCCCCTCCCCATCCAAGGGCATCGCCAAGGGGCACGGTGGGTGTTTTTGGCACCCACAGCACCTCTTGTTCGTGTGGCACTGGGGCAGCAGCCACATGGAGGGTGCTCTGGGGGGTCACCTGGCTGCAGGGCTGTGGTTTGGTGGAAGGGGCTGCAATGGGCTGAGGAGGAAGGTGTGCTGGGGGGGGTCTCATGCCTGCCCACCCAGCCCTGCTGCTTCATTAGTCACTGTGTAAATGAGCAGCTCTGCTGAATCACCCGCTACCCGCTGCGTGGGGAGACCCCGGAGCAGCCCCCACTGCACCCCAGTACAACCACACACACCCTGGGCTGGGGGGGGGTGGGGGTGGTGGTCCTTGGGGGCAGCTGGCACAGGCCTGGGGGTGCCCAGCAGCTCCCCTGGGTCCTGCCCAAAAAACCAGCAGCATTTGGAGGCAGATTAGGGGAGCTGGTCTCCATGGAGACCGCGGGCGTCTCCGCACCGAGATGTTGGCACCGGGTGCCCAACGAGCCTCCCCTGGGCCCCCTCTGCGGCACGGGGGCAACGCTGGGCATCACCCACCCCACCCTTCTCCCACTTCTGGGGTGATACCCAAGCTGGGCACCCCACTTTAGCACCTAGGGTGGGATAGGGCTGACTCTGCCTCCCCCCCTCCATGCCCGCAGCGCTGGGCCGGTCGCCAGCACCCTGCCACGTGTGCCCGAGCCTGGTGCCATCTGCCTGCACTGACCACCCCCCACCAACCACCACCACTCCCAGCTCCCACTCCGGGAAGCTCACAGCTCGATGCCGGAGTTAATTGGCGGTGCTAATTAGCACGTTATTAAAACACCCCTCCTCTCCCCCACCCCCTCTCGCCCAGCTTGGATGCCAAGCGCACCGCTCGCCCTGCCCTCACCCCCCTGGCGAGCTGTGCCCGGTGGCAGGGTGGGCAAGAGGCTCAGCCCACTCCCAGTGGCATCAGTGGGGACCAGCCTAGTGCTGGCTCTGGGAGGGGGAGGGTAGTGGCATCAGTGGGGACCAGCCTAATGCTGGCTCTGGGGGGTGGGAGGGGCAGGGACTGGTGGCTGCCCGACGGCGCCGGGTGGCAGTGCCAGCCCCGGGGTGCCCAGCTGGGAGGTGAGCGAAGGGCAGCGTGTGATGGAAACGTGGTGAGCTGGAATCAGCTCAGGGGGTGGCATCACCACACGGGAGGGAGCTATTTTAGAACCAAGCAAAACGCCAAAGCCCAGGGGGGGCTGGCTCAGGCTCCGACGGCGGGGTGGGCGAGGAGATGCCAACCCCACCACTACCCCCATCCCCAACACCACTCAATCCTGCTTTTCCCCTCCCTAAAAAATCCCAAATCACCCCAAACAGGTCGTTTACTACACAGAGATGCACAAGATCTTCGGGGAGCTGACTGCTCAGATCGACCGGCCCGGGCTGAGCGACGAGCAGAGGGAGAAGGAGAATGATGCCAAGCTGAGCGAGCTGCGGGCACTCTCCATCGTGGCTGACGACTGAACCCCCCAACCCTGGCATGGGGGGGCTCCCCCCAGCACCCAGCTCCATCCCTGGCACTGCTTCCCACTCCCTTCCAGAGATAGACTGGGCTAGAGGTGGGGTGGGGGGGGATTTACTGCTCCCTTTGCCCACTGTGGCTCTGCCCACTCAAGGAGGGCACTGGGGGGGCTCCCCAGGGGCTCTCTCTGCCTCCCTGCCCCCAAGGTGGGTGCACAGGAGAGGAGACTGGGTGCTGCTGGGCATTCCCAGGCCCCAGCACCACACTGGGCCTGTGCTTCTTGACACTCCCAGTATCCCCCAACCCAGGTCTGGATTGGGCCCAGCTCCTCAACATTTTGGCAGGAGAAACCCCCTCCTGGACCCTTTTGTGCCTTAGATGCCCAGTACCCACCCCTGGGCAGGGAACACCCCTTCAACCAGCCCCAGTTTGGACTGGGGCTTTGAGTAACCTGCTCTAGTGGGAGGTGTCCCTGCCTATGACAGGGGGGGCTGGAATGAGATGACCTTGAAGGTCACAGCTTGGGGGGGGTGTGTGTGGAGATGGGGTGCCCCTGTGCACAGTAAGGGATGCCCACGAAGGGGTCTCAGAGCCCCCAGCACAGTGGAGGGAATGCCCAAGGGAAAGACCAGGGAAAACTTAAGGTGTTGGGGTCCCAGGCACGGGGGGGTGAGGGTGCATCCATGGGGTACATCCATGGGCTCCATCTCTCTTCAATAAAGTTTTTGGCAGCACGGGCTCTGTGTCACGGGGCTGGGGATGCCACCAAGGCCGGGCTGCTGCCGCCCTCTGCTGCCACTCACCAGCCACTGCCACACAGAGCAGGGGGGGCTGCAGGGTCCCCAGTCCCCCCCCACACACCTCCAGGAGAAGGCTCTGGGGTTGCAGGTTGGGGGTTGGAGGAAGGAGGGAAGAGGCAGAAGAAAGGAAAGGGCTGGAGCAAAGCAGAAGAAAGAGAGTTTTAGTCAAATCCAGTGAATACAACCCTGAGCTGGTGGCAGCTGGAGAAGATGCAGGAGCCTCCACCTCCCAGGAGGAGCTGCTGGTGCCTGGGATGAGAGGCTGGGAAGTGGTTTTGGGGTTGTTCCAGTGCAGAACCAAGACCTCCAGCTCAGGAATTGGGCACAGGGGCTTATCCAGAGACCCCTCCAAGGTGCTGAGCACAGTGAGAACCAGCACCCATGTTTGAACCATCCTGAATAAACCTCTCCCAGTGTGTCCATCTCAGCATGGAGGTAACCTCTCTCCCCCCACAAGGTTTCCCACTTCAGAGGTTTCCATTCCATGCAAACAACTGGTCAGAGCAACCCCCACCTGTCCAGGCTCTGCCAGGGAGAGGGATGGGGCAGAAGAGGCTCTTGGGGACCCTGCTGCTGTGCACAGCCCTGCCCAGGGGCATCCAGGTGGGCAGGCACTTGGCTCTCTCCTGGTGAGGATCTGGTGGATGCTGGTTGCTCATCCAGTGGGTCTAGAAGAGAGGAGAGGGGGTGAGTGGCAGCTCATAAAGGTGGCACCTCATGTCCCCAGACAAAACCAGAGCAGCATTTGGGTTGGAAAAGAGCTTGAAAATCGTGGAATCCAAAGTGTTGCCTCAGCACTGCCAGGGCACCACTGCCCCGTGGCCCTCAGCACCACAGCTCCACAGGGGGGGCTTGGAAACCCCTCCAGGGGTCACGGGGACTCCACCCCTACTACCCAGAACCGAACCCAGCAGAAAGCAGGGAGCTGGACAACCATAAAACCAACCCCCTGTGAAGACAGGAGGATGGGACCAGAGCCCTGACAGGTCACAGAGAGGCTGGCGACTCCTTAGCAAGGCTGCTGGGCACAAAGTGAGGTCCCAGACCAAGAGCATCCCTTTCCCAGTCACCACCAACCCTCCTCCCAGCACCCAGCATGGAGAACTTCATCTCCCCTCAGCTCTTGCTTCCCAAGCACATCACATGCTGGGCCAGGTTGAAGCAAAATAAAACCAGTTGCCACGGTTACAGGGAGCAGGGCTGCTATATATAAACTGCCATGCAAGGAGCTGAGCCCCCCCCCCCCCCCCCCCCCCACCCCCCCCCTGCGGGG
>JAOEGS010001583.1:0-22127 GCA_025447755.1 Corythornis vintsioides
TTTTTTTTTTTTTTTTTTTTTTTTCCCTTAGGGTTTTTTGGGTTTTTTTTTTGTTTGGTTTTTTTTGTGGTTTTTTTTTTTTTGTGTTTTTTTTTTTTCCAATATTTGGAACCATTAGGAAAAGAAAAAAAAAGATGGGGGAGAAAATAGAAAGAAAACGCAACTGGATCATCTTTACAAGGGATAGAAAGGGCTTCGCAAGAACAAAAAAAAGCAAACCGACAAAACCAACCCCCCAGGCAATGTCTGATTTACATTGTCTTAATAATAATAATAATAATAATAATAAAGGTGTATGAAAACAAAAGGACTCCAGGAAACCTTGGGATTAAAAATAACACCCCAAACACTAAAACATTCAGTGATGTGAAAAGCTTAGTTTTTTTGGGAGGGGGGAGAGGAGTGGGGAAACTGTTTTCAGAGAAAATGAAAGTGATGTCAACCAGCATCTTGCTTAACACTTCTCCCTTAACCTCACCCTGCGGCCACCGAGATTTCAGGCTGTATTTGGCTGTGTTTCACCATGGCTGGGGTGGAGGGGCTGCCATATCTCATCCCTTATCCCTCATTCCCAGTGTCCCTGTGCAGCCAGGGTTCAGGACCAGGCTGTGGGACCCCCACCCTCAACAAGGTCCATGGTTGAAATGAGGTTGGTACCTTCCTTGCACCAAACTCCTCATTTCTGGGCCAAGAGCTGCAGTTGGGCTGGTGGAAACCTCCACCTCAGGGCTCTTGCAATGAACTCACAGGACAAGGGGGCCGAGCATAAGGACAGTGAAGCCCATTGCCTACACGTCTCTGGGGAGGATTCACACCTTTTCATCACTTCCAGGCAGCTCAGCATCACTCTCAACACAGAGACCCACAAGGGGCTCAGCACCTGACTCTCCATCACCTCGTCCCCAAAACCCCTCAGGTTTACATCCTTTCCCAGAGATGTAATCACCCCACTCAGCCCCAGAGCAGCCAACCAAGGATCTGCTGGGGTTGGGTGTCAAATGGAGTTGGGACCTCCCACAGAGAAGGGACACTCACCTGCCCCCCCCAAAGGCCACCATCACTTTTCACATCACTTGGGTCACAGCTCAAAAGGGCAGACGAAGTGGCAAGGCTGTCATTTTGGAACAGTCCAAATAAACTCAGCAACATCATCAAAGTCCCCCCTCCCCTCCCAAATAATGCCAAAAAAAATAAAATAAAAGGAAATTTCTGGGTCTCAATGTTAAGAAACATAAAGTGTTAGACTGTACCTATTAATGCTCACTATTCCAACCATTTTTTTTTCTTTTTAAAGTTTTACAAAATGAATTACTGTCACTTTTTAAACATTGTGTAAGAAGAAATGAATGTGCACAACTCTACACTTTTCTAGCATTCTTGAACTAATTCACAAATGCGAGAAAATGGAAAAAAAAGGGAAAACCAACCAAACAAACAAAAAAAGAAGATGAATGTAGGTAGTTTGATGTTATAAACTATACAGGAATGAAGCGCTTGTTGCCACAGAAAGAACAGATATGGGACCTTCCCCCTGTTCAACTTTGCGTGCTAAGAGGGCTCTTTTATTCTTTTATTATAAACACTATTAAATTCCGACTGCGTTTTTGGTTTTTTTTTTCTCCTTTATCTGAATATACAAGAACATTCATTATCAAATGTTCATTATCATCAATACTACAAAGAACGAGACACAAATTGCAAGAAACAATGGAAAATGTTAATAAAGCTGAAAGAATCATCGAGTTTTTTTGTGGTTTTTTTTGTTGTTTGTTTTTATTTTTTTATGTTTCTGCAGGTTTTTTTGTGTGTGTGTTTTTTTTGTTTTGTTTTGGTTTTTTTGGTATCGAAGTCAGGTTTTTCTGGGCAGAAAAAAATAATAAAAAGAAGAAAAAACCCCACAACACTCAGGGGGTGGGGGCGGGAGGGGAAGGGGAGGAGGAACAAAACCCAAAAGTTAAAAAGCGAAGAAAAAAAGTGAGTGAGCAGCTATGCCAACGTGAACTTCAGGGACCACATTTGCCAAGTACCATGGAGAAGCAGGTGCCCTGGCTGGGCAGGGGCTGCTGCAGGCAGTCAGGGGGTGCCTTGGACAGGTACGGGGTGCTGCAGGCAGTCATGGGGTGCTGTGGGCAGGAGGTGCAGGCAGGATGGGCAGGGGACAGCAACCCCAGCGTGGCACAGCAGCATCACGTGGGTGGTTTTGCCTCATCCCCATCTGGTTTCCAAGAGGTTCTGTGGATTCCTGCAAGCACAGCACTGCTGCTGCTCTGGAGAACACACCCACATCTGGAATGGTTTTGTGGGAAGTAAGCTGAAAATGGCTGCACTGGGAGAAGCTGTGGGAGGAGGAGGAAGAGGAAGGTGCAGGGCTGGGGAAGATGGGCAGCACCTCTTAACTGGCCTTGCAGGGACTCAACCTTCTGGTTGCTCTGAAAATCTTCCCAGCCGGGAAGCAGCCCTAGACCTTGTACGTCACTGCAGACCCCATCCCCAGGCGCAGGTGTGAAAGCAGCAGAAAGCATCTCACCACTGAAGACATCAAAATCAAGCAAGGAGCAGCTTGTGCTGTTTCTCGTCCACCTTTTGCATCCTACTCTGATCCCACCAGTTAAGAAAATCTGTTGAACGGGAATTTTGTTTATCTGGGGGAAGGCCACAGATTTCACAGTGGGTGTTACAAAGCCTTCTGGGCTTGTTCCCCAAGGAAATGCAGTCTTCACTTCTGCCTCAGGTGAGTCACGCTGCTGGCCCCATACTGCAAGGTGACAGCATGTCAGCCAGGGACACACCACCACTGTGGTCTGCAGGCCAAACACCATTATTTTTTCTAGCCGAAGGGTGGAAATTTTTCTGGCAGTACTTTAATTTTAAATGGCTCCTGCTTAATGCTGCTCTGCATTTCCAGTTCTCATCTCGAGATGGCTGGCACCAGCACAGGCAGGGTGGGAACGGACATGCAAGAACATGAGATGTGACCAAGAGGTGTTTGGATCTGTCACAAGGTGCCAGACATGCTGCATCCACACCAGTCCCCACAGCACTCTGGGCCTTGCTGTGGGCCAGTTCAGCCTCCTCATACCCTCTGAAAGAACTGGCGGCCAAAGTACCACCTGGCACATTGCCCAGGGGAAACTGGTGCCTTCTCACCCTGCTCTTCAACAAAAGCCACATCCTCCCAGCATCAGCTGCCTGAAGGGGTGTTTCAGCAGGATGATGCCTCACTTGCCACCCATCATTGACTGTCCACAGAGACCAGAAAAGCTGGGCAGAAAGCACTCGAGTTCTCACATGGCTTGGGCTGTCATGGCCCAGAGTAACTCCTGGGATAAAAACCAGCAGCTTCAATGGAAAGACAACCCCAAGCGGGGCACCCACGTCCTACAGAACTTCACCTCATGCAAGCCTGTTGCATTAACTGTTACCAATGCAGCTGATGCTCTCACCCCACCACATCCATCCTCTGGGATCCTGCTGCCTGGCCCTTGCTGCCTGCCCATCAGAGCTCTGAGAAATGTAGTGGGTGCCTCCAACCTCTGTGGGTCCTGCCTGCCCTGGAGAACCTCACCTCCTCCTCCTCCAAAACACAGCGTGCTCCTGAAAACATGAGCTAACAACCCTCAATGCTTTCCTTGCTTGGAAAAACTCCAATTCCGACCTCCCCAGGTGCTTTGAGAAAGCTGCTGAGGTCCCATCACTCATCCACACCTGATCCCGTACTGCATCGTGGAGGTGCTCAGCACCTTTGTTATCAGCGATGGCCATTTCTCGTCCACCTCTGTCTTGTTTCCTTCCCTCCTCTCTTCCCCCCTCAACAGCAGTCAGGGAGGAAGGTGGGGTGTCATGGCTTACCCAGTTCTGGGATGTGTGGCATAGCAGGCCAGGGACCAGGAAGTGCTGGCGGTTTCCCTGGGGTTGAGAACAGGCCGGTACCTTTTGGAAGTGAGCAAGAAAAAGACGGCTCCATCTCCTACATGCACGAGGAGCTGCATCCACCCGCCCAGTCACTGGCAGTGCCCAGGGGACAGCTTGCCGAGGCAGGGCCAGGTGTGGGGTGGTGATGTGCTGGCTGTGGCCAGGGCCGGCAGAGGTGAGGCAGCAGAAGTGGGGCTGTGGTGGAGTTTCCCTATGGAGAGGTAGCATGAGAGACGGGGGCAGGGGACGACGATGGGAGCTGCCTGCTAGTGAAGGAGTGAGACGTGACTGAGGTACATTTGTGGCTTCTCAGAAAGATGCCCGGTGCCAGGCCGTACACTGCTTTGGGGTTGTTTTGTGTTGGTGGCAGTTGATTTTTGCTTTTTCTCCTGAAAATCCTTCTACCTGTTGACATATCCTTCGGTGGGAAGGGGTGAGGGGAAGGGAGTGGTGTTGTGGTGGTGGCAGGGTGGGAGGAGAGCGGCTTCTACCCAGAAAAGAAAGGGAAAAGAGTATAAAGAAGTGTCCAGATTGGCTGAAAAAAGCATCCCGACGAAGAGAAGAGAAGGAGTCTTCTTGTGTGTGCTGATTGGGTTCACCTCCAGTCTGACTGCTGCGGTGTTAGGAGAGGTCCCCTCCCCTCCTGCCCCCGCCGGGGCTGGCTCAGCCAGGGATGCAATTTGCTGGGAGATCAGTTGGAGGTATCAGAGTGAACGCTGCCAGGGCCTTCTGTGGGGGAGGTCACTGACGACGGGGTAGTAGCGTCTTGCCAACCTCCATTAGCCTGTGGGAAGAAAGACAAGGAGACGTAAGTCACCCAAGAGCACACTCGGCCCAATCCAAGACACCTGCTCATCTCTGCAGGTGACTGCCCCCCATTCTCCTTTGGCAGGGGCCAAGGTAGAAGGCAAATATGTGCCCCCTGGCTCCTCCATCCCACCACAGACCACATGGCTCCATCAGTAGGATGGGACCAGAAACAATTCTGTCAAAAGGGTTTTTTAAAAAAATTTCAAGTGCTCATGAAAATTCTGTCCTTTAAAAAAACCCCGTATTTTTGCAGAAACCCTAAACTCTGCTTGTTTGAGGTTTTTTTTACCCCCAAGCAGGACCCTTCCCCTTAGGGAAGGAGAAAGTAGCAAACACCTTAGTCTAGAAACCCCATCTTGGGATGTTACTTGGACCCAGATGCTATGAACACACCACATAAGTGATAGATCCCAAGGGAATTCTGAATTCTGCTGCGTCCCCCAGCATCGCTCTGTGTCCCCTCATGCCACCTGTCCACGCACCCCTCCTGCTGAGCAAGGAGAAGCCATCAGCATCAAGCCTTGTCACAGGAAATACACATTGCCCAAACACCTCTCCCATCACCATGAAGGCTGCATTCAAGGACTTGGGCACCTCTCTGCTCCCAGTGCAATAGTCTTTCCGCTTCTTGCAGTAAAACAAGAAACAAATTTCTGTCACATCAGCACTGGTCCTCCACACTCCCCATCCATCACCCCTCAAGCCACAGCACAACAAAGGTGTCAGCACCATATCCCAACTGAGGGTTCACACAGCAAAGCATGGCAGACAACTTGTTTCTTCTACAACCAGATGCAGAGCCAAATTCTCCAGCCTCTCAAGAGCAGAGCTACTGGAGGGTCCCGGCTGCCACAGGCAGGAGCCAGCAGCACACAAAAGCTGCTCCTCCACGGCTGCCATCCCCTTCAGAGAGGAGCAGATGTCGCACCCAACCTCCTCTGCTCACTCTGACATTGATTCAGTGCTCGGTTAATTAATCCTTCCTGAACACTGCCCTAGCTGGAGTCGGTAGCAGCCACTGTCCTGCTTTAGACGTGCCTGAGCTGCTTTACCCTCTCAAATGCTTGTCCTGCTGCTTCTACTGCAAGGCATCCATCACCAGCCCAAACAGCTGGGACCCTGCAGACCCCCAAAGTGTGGTAGGGGTACGAAAAGCCTCATTGTGCCAAGCAGCTGTCTGGGACTCAACAGCAGGTTGTCCACGCTGCTGTCCAGCTCCTGACAGCCGAGGTGGGAGCAAAGAGCTGACCACAGGAGAGTTGTGGGCACCCATGATTTGAGGGATGAAATCACCTTGCAGCAGGACAGCATAAAGGGAAAAAGGCAGAGGCATGCACACGTGTAACAAGTTTGTGCCATCTTTCCTTCCAAAGGGGTTCACAACAGCCAGAAAGACACAAATGGTGGCCTGAACTCACTGGCAGGTTACCAAACCCCGCTTCATTTCACCACAGGTGCAAGCATGAAACCTTGCAGGGACATTATCAGCCCCATGTGACCTCCGCCCACAGACACCTCACCATGTCCACCACCTCCACCAGCCTCCGCCCACAGCCTGGCCCTGACCCACCGCTCCTGTGCTCCCTGAGATGCAATATCCACCCCTATACGTCTTGGACCACTGCAAGAGGCAGCAATTACTGTAGATTATCAGCCCGACAATGACAGGCCGTGTAAAGAGAGACACAGAGCCAACACCACTGCCCTGAGACTGGCATATTCAAGTACACTTAGGACATTAATAGCAATTTACGTGCCATCAGTGAGAGAGAACCACAATAGCTGTGCTGGCAGCCTCTTATTACCAAGCCTGTTATTTGTTGGAGTTACAAGCTATAATCACAACAGAAACTTTCAAAACCCTTATCTTCTGTGACGCACCAAATCTATTTCAGAGCCATAATTGCTATGTCACCGGAGAGTTTGCTGCTTAATGCACTCAGATGCCATTTAGTGTTTGCAGGGTCATTACGGCGAGCAGGAGGGGGAGAGCAGAGGGGGCCTTGTGGAGCAGGGCTCCATCCCTATTGTGCTCAACTATATTTAGTGCTGGCCGTGGTTGGAAGGAGCAAGAGGGAGAGAGTCTTGCAGACAGCGACACTTTGATGTTTAGCACCCTGCTCCCCAAAATGCTGGGAGCCTAATGTTATTCCAGATTGGGTACCAACCTTCATGTCTTCATGTCAAGCCCTCTAAGAGAAGGCCAGACTCCTCCCCAGGCAGAAGGCATATAGGCATCGTCCATACTCATCCCTTCTTTCCTGGAGTTCACCTTATTGCTTCATGGATCAAGTCATGTGCAGGATGCATCCAGTTCCACCCAGTGGCTTTGCCTCTTTCTGAAGCAAGGAGACCTATTGGGATCTGACTGTAATAAATCCCTTGGGATCTCCCTCAAAGATAAGGGAGTCTTCTGAGAAGGCTGCAGCTTTTGAGAAGCCCTGCGTACAGCTGTGACTTCTTCATAAGGAACAGAAGCCAAAACCAGAGAAGTGGTTTCCAGGGCACTTCTGGTGCCAGAGTGCAGGCAAGGCCTTGGTGACTGCCCAAGTGGTGGATGACCAGTGACAGACTGCTGAAGCAACCAGTTTTGGTGCCCATTTCCATGGGTCTCACATAATTTTTGTCACCTCCAGTAAGTATGGTTCACACTCCACCCAGGCCTCTTAGATGGGATTGTAAAATGACTTTCTGACAGTTTTTAAAGGCACCTTCTGTTTTGTTCAGAGCTTGTCTGTCTCAACATTTCATCTTCTGTGACCTTGTCCCATCATCGACAAGGCAGGGTGTCAGGTCAGACTCCAAACACACCAGATCACACCAGATACCAGCAAGTGTAACAGACAGCAGTAGAGGTTTCAGACCTCTGAGTTTTTATGAGCTTGTATCAGGGTCTCCTTATGATATCCATATGAGAGAATCCAGCCTTATCACTTTCCAAGGGTCACAGCAGCAATCTGCAGGACACACCAAGGCATCCCTGATGGATGGAGCTCAGGCAGTGAAGCCCTGCCAGACCAACTACCCTATCCCAGCCCATGATTTTGATCATGAACCACAGCTTGATCATAGAATCATAGAATGTTTAGGGCCAGAAGGGACCTCCAAAGGTCATCTAGTCCAGCCCACCTGCAGTGAGCAGGGACACCCTTAATTAGACCAGGCTGCTCAGAGCCTTGTCCAACCTCACCTTGAATTATCTCCAGAGATAGTCTCCTCCCTGGGGAGCCTATTACACTGATCATGATAGTGAACTATAGTTCTGAGGAACAGAGCAATAACTTCATTTTCAAGGCTCAGATCTTAGAGAAAGGCTCTCAGCAGAAGTGAGGAGGCCTCACCTTCTACAGCTACCAGTGCCAAATATCTTTGCCAACAAGAGTGGATGCAAAAACTCAATGGCACACCCTACCACTGATCACCAGCATCACAGTCACACACTGATCTGTAAATAGGCACAGCTCTACACAACAGCACCTACAAACCAAAAGCCTTGCACTCTGATGAATTTTAAAAACAGCTGCTCATTTTAGACTTTTACATGATCTATAAATTACATTAAATAAAGGGTTTTAAAAAAAAAATCTGAAAGGCCTTTTCTTTAAGATGACTACAGCTCATGCACCAATTAGCAGATGGGAAACTTTAAACACTTCATGCAATTAGGGCCATGGGACAGCAGCAGGAAGGACCATAATTTGCATTGGGAACCTCCAGAGGATTATGGCAATAAAAGCTCCAGTTTTTACTGGAATCCACCAGAACCTGGTGCTACATCCTTTGAAACCCTGAGACATGGGGACCTCTGTCTGGATACACATACAAACCCCCAACAACTGAGCACTGTCCAGAGGGACCAGACACCTAACACCTCTTACTTAATGGTGCAAATCCCAGCAACCTCGAAGCCTTTTGTTGAAAGGCCTGGATCAGACCCTGAACATCTTCTCCTTTCAGGTGGGTGGGGGTCCCTCTGTTGTCTCAGTGCTACCCAAGGCTGAGAAGCCTCTCCCACCCCTCCACCGCCAAGAGCACCCCTGTGCCTCGCTGAGACCAGCGCTGCCCGATGCCGTCTCCACGTGCAGAGAAGGCGGCAGCTGCTCTCGCTCAGCTCAGCACCGCTGCGGCTCACGGAGATGAGATGCCAGGGCCATCGCCCCTCATTCTGCTAACGATGCAGAGCTGACTCCAGCCCTTTTCGCCCCTCCGAGCGCCCTGTCAGCCACCAAGCAGCAGGGCTGTGGAGGGAACAGGGCTTTGGGTAGATTTCCATCCTCAGCTGTCAGGACTTACACACATTTATAAATTCACCCTCCATCAAGGAAGTCAAACCTCGAGCATTGTCTCCCCTGCCAAGGTCTGCAGTGGTGGAGCGGGGCAACCTGCTGATGACTTCCCAGCCCTGACGGGCTCCAGGGATGACTTAACCTCAGCCCTGTGCAGACATCATTGTGACAGGGCTCTTGACTAGGTTTCAGCTCATCTCCTTCCAGCAGCTCACGGGGATGTTTGGGTGACACAGGGATGGCAGCTT
The DNA here is from genome assembly GCA_025447755.1 of Corythornis vintsioides. Lineage (NCBI taxonomy): Eukaryota > Metazoa > Chordata > Aves > Coraciiformes > Alcedinidae > Corythornis > Corythornis vintsioides. The sequence goes on from JAOEGS010001583.1 coordinate 9,257, forward strand.
TCTGTGTCACTAGCAGCTTTCCTCCACATCCCGCTGCCCTTCCTTGGCATTAAAGGGTTCAGGGGAGAGACAGGGAAGCCCTGCCTGCTATGAGACAGCCACCCTGCCTGCAAGGAGTAGTTCCTTGCCCAGGACCAATGCTTCCCAGAGGAAAGACACACTTCAGGGGTGGACAAACAGAGGCCTATAAAGGGACTCAGCTGGATGGGAAGATGTTAAGTGACAATAAAGGCTACAGGCAGGAGCATGCTGCCTGGGATATGGGGGAAGCAAAACATCTGGGGAAAGAGAAAACATGGAAGATCCTCCCTAAACCTCCTCCAGATCTGCTCTGATCTGGACTCCCTGCCTTACTTCCCAAGCCAACCACAGCTTTAAGGGGAAATGAAGCATCATCCCTAAACCCTGGTGGTCCCTTTGCCTACTTGCCAACCTGTCCCTTTCTGAACATCAAATCTGTGCCAATTTGGGCTCCTGCCCTCCCTGAACAGCAGCCTGAGGATCCATCAGATGCCATGAAGCTCAATCCTAGTTTGGGAAGTGCTGGGGGACCGCTCAACCCCTGCCAGTCTCAGCTCACCAATTCCCAGTTCCGCTCACTCATGGTCAAAGCCAGGAACACCAGATCAGCGCTCCTTGTCCTGTTTGGCTTTCAAGTTTGCACTACCTCTTTCTTCTCATCTCTGCCGTTGCCCCCTCCCTGCCTCATAATCCCCAGCAGCCACCCTCCCCCCCCCAAATTTTGGCTTAACCCAGCCTACTGTTATTTTCCAAGCCAAGTGGAACCATAATCAGCTCAGGCTCTTTCCTTGGGGGTATTTTAATTTATACAAAAGTATCATCTCTTATCATGATCAGCCTGCGATTCATTTACTCTCCAAGTATTAAAAAGCCAGAAAGGGAATAAATTCAGTGCACGGAGAAATTAATGCGGAACGATAGGCTCTTTCATGTGGCATTTCCAAGTGCCGTTTTTGCAACAGGCTTATGTAATGAGACATAATTATCTGCACATGTTCAATTACATTACTTCACAAATCCTCCCTGCCTCTGCCTCCTGACGTCAGGCTGCCCACTAAGTCCCAGTGCCCACGGGAGAGGGGACTGCAGTCCCTGTCCCGCTGCACCTATCTTGCCATTCTGGTGGTTGCTGCTCTGAAACAAAAAACGGTCACACACAAGGTGACAAATAGATGATGGGATTGGACTAAGCACCTTGCTGGGGTGCTCAGCCATGGGACCACTGTCCCACCCAGAGGACCACCACTTTCCTGCCCAGCCTGAGACCACTCCACCTCAACCTCCTTGATGGGGACTGTGGCAGGTAGCCATGTCCAGAGCTGTCCACCCACTCCTCTGTGCCACCCGGACACCACTGCCACCACCCACTTGGTGCTCACAGCCTCCTTTTCCAGGCTGCCCTCTTCTCCCAGCTTGCTGTCACCACCGCTGAGATGGCGGACGATTGATCTGAGAAATGAAGTTGGATTGCTGTCCCAAATCTACACTGGGTTCTCCTTGTGTGTGTCTGATCGATTTCCCCCTGTGCAACACAGCTTGTCGCTACGAATTTTCATGCTAGTCAGAACCCGCCAGCGCACCCAAGAACAAGGAGAAGATGCTTCAGAGAACACCCTCCCCCTCACATCCTCCCCCAGTCCAGCTGGGCGAGGTTTCCTTGGGTTGATGTTGGTTGGCTTGCTTTGTTTTTTTTTCCTCCTTTTACTTGCAACCGTTCCTGCTGCCAACCCCATCGCCGCCCTGCTTTCAGATGGTGGCCGGGGATGAGCTATTTTTAGATGGTCACTCCAACATGGTGCCACTGGCCTTCGCATGGAGCCATCTCTGGACTGGCGCGTTTGCAGTGACATTCCCCACCACGGTTATGCGAGGTGTCACCTGTTTAGCAACTCCTCTAGGCTGAGCGCATGTGGCCGCAGGTGCCGGGCAAACACTGATGGGCTGTGACAGTCCTAGACGCCAGCTGCCTGCACACAGCCTGCCCGGGTGCCACTTTTTTTGTGGGCAAAGCTCTGCCGCTGGCGTGACCGATACAGAAGCAATAAACTAGGTGACCGTAAAAGGAAAAACAAGTCCTACTAAGTGGCATTCTGAGCCCTATGGCTTTGAAATAATTGGTAGTGAGAGGAACAAATAAATAAATAAATTAAAAAATTTAAAAAACAAGAACCCAAGCCTATTTTTTTTTTTCTTACACTGATGCCCTGCGGACTATACATCTGACTTGCTGCGAGTCCGTCACTGTATCCTCCTGTCTGGCTGATAACATGGCGAAGGGTATCCACCTAAACAGACCAACAACAACAAAGACACAAATTAGAGTGAATGAAAAGTTAGTGGGTAAAGCCGCTTCGGTTTATCTTTGGCACGACAAAAATAAACAGTAATAATGATAACTGTAGTAATAATGAAGGTATATATATCTAAGGAGGGGGAAAATGGAACTGCAGCTGGTCCCATGGTGAGAACCAAGCCAGAGGACCAATCCTGCCTCCTTCACCACCCCCGACCTGCCCCATCAAGCTCTCCTTGGTCCCAAGTCTTGCAACAAAAGGAGCGGAGAGGGAGGACAGCATGGCAAGTGGGGGATAGGACGTACTGGAGCACATCGTTGTGGATGGCTCCAACGCTGTGCTTGAGAACCCATATTCCTAATCCTACCCCCCTTCCACCATTTGGCCTCAAGCACATACTTCATAGCAGTGGAGGGAGATCCTCGAAGTCAGGCAAGCACCTTCATTTCAGAGGGCGCAGAAAGAGAATATACCTACCATGGTAAACGTTCTCCAGATGCCCTGTGCCTCTCCCTCCACTCCCCTAGCCCAGCCCAGCAGCAGTACCCACAGCAAGCACGTTTCGCTGCCCAAGGATGGCACGCGTCCAGCACTGCAAGGGGTGCAGCCTCAGCTTTAGAGAGCTCTCCTTGCCCATTGCAGAAGTGTCAGAGTGGCGGTCATCTCTCAACATAGTACAGAGCTTCAGATGCCAGAGAGTGGACTCATGGCACATCTGGACATTGGATGGGAGGTAGGAGATCTGAGTGTGTTCCTGGCTATTTAAAATTCTTTCTTTTTACCCAAAGCATGGGTTGACATTTCAGTAACACTGCCCAAAGCTCCCTCACACTGTCTGGCTGGTGTGTACATGCCTCTATTTTGGGAGCTGGGGAAATGATGAAGGGTGACTTTTCATTAAAAAAAAAAAATATATATTTTTTTAAATTTAGCTTTGTATTTGAACATTTCTTGCCTTTCAGCAGATACCTGGTTTGGCATCAAAGGAGTTAAGTGGAAGCCTTGTAAAACGAGACACCAGTCCAAACATCTGGCCCCTTCCCTTGGAAGAATAAAGCAAGCACTACCTAAACCTCAGCTGCTTTTGTTTGAGTTCGTGCCTGTTCTCCTAAACCTCCTCTCCTCCTAGTATGACTATCAAGCCAGAGCCAAATGCATTCACAAAGTGTGGGCAAGTCTCCTCAAGACCATGGTTGTTGGTTTGGTTGGGTGTTTGGTTTTCATTTCTTTTGGATTTTTTTTTTTTTTGGTGGTTGTTGCTGTTGCTTTTTTTAGTTGGTTGGTTTTTCAGTTTGGTTTGCCTTTTTTAAGTGTTGGTTGGTTGGTTGGTTGGTTGGTTGGTTTGTTTGTGCTGGTTGAGATTTGCTCTTTTCAGACGGGAGGGAGAAGTGCCAATACAATCAAAGGCTCCTCCAACACTAATGCATTCACTGTCAGTACATCGGATGGGTCCCTACCTGTGACTGCACGTTGGCTCCAACCTGGGCCCCTTGGTAAGAATCCCCATTGAGAGACTGCACGCTCATGAACAAATCTCCAGAGTTTGACATGTTAAAAGAACTGGAAGAACCTGGAAAGGAAAGAGTGAGGCACCTGAATCACAGAAAGGAAAAAGATCCACCCCATGACTCTCAGCCAAGAGGAAGAAACAACATGCAAAGCAACCACAAAAACAAAACACAGTCAGGTTAGTAGTATGAAGAACAGAGCAAGCAAAAAAAAAAGGATGCACTCTTGAGGTTATTCAAAGCCACATGTTGTTACAGCTCAATGCCAAGAACATTCTTCTACAGGTCCTCAGCTGGAGGAAGGATTCTTCATGCTTTTTGACCGAAACAAACAAAACACAGCCTGAAGGACTTGGACAGCCCTTTGCCTTTATTTCAGGGCATCAAAATCCTTCAGGCAATTTTGAAAATCTTGGTTGTTGCAGGTGGGTGTCCACGCAGCAGACTGCACTGGAGAACAGAATTACCCAAACAAGCCTCACTAGTGAGAGCAGAAGACTTTTCAGCAGGTCAAAACAGGCCCACACTGCTGCTGTTTCTGAGAATCTCAGAGCACGGGGGGTAAGTCTGTACCTCACTGCTCTCTGCAAAGTGAGCACATTCAGACAGTACCCAGCCCCATGCTCAGAGCTCTTGCTGAGCCACTGGGAGCTTTGCGAGGGAGTGGTGTGTGGTGTTTGCCTTCAGCACATCAGGAACCCATCGCTGGTGGGAACTGCAGTGCACCAGGAGTGAAGGCTCACAAAAGCATGGAGGCACCTGGGCTAGACTCCCAGTACCCATCACGATGGCAAGAGTCATTCATCATGATAGGCCATGAGAAAACATTAGGGTGTCACAGCCCTCCTGGGCCAGTTGTCCCAGAAGAACAAGGTGTGTAAGCGAGTTCCCCACTGCATGCACCAGTTGCCAATGTTACGCTAAAAAATTGTAACAGGTGGGATCAGGAAAAAAAACCAACCCACAAATAAAAAGAAAAAAAAAAATCCCGCCTTTGCAGAAATGAGGTTTTCTGCTTCCAGCTTTGATATATCTGAGCACCTCCTCCACTACTGGAGAAACAAACCCATCCTGTAACTGGAAGGCGGGGAAGAAGGGAAAGGGGTTAAAAATAATAAAAAAAAAGATTTTATGGGATTATTTCAGAACTTATCGTGCAGATCAGCGCGTTAAGTGTGAGACAGCTCAACGTGCAAGGTTTGGTTATATACATGACATTAGCCTTAGAAAGGAGAGACTTCAGGGGCCCAGGTCAGCTACGCTTTCAGCTCCAACCTCAAATACACTCTTGTTGTCTCCACTGCCACTTCTGACTTGGAAGACTGGCAACCACAGTCCTGGTGGAACTGCCCAACTATGGATTATGCTTACGCTCTGAGAAACACCTGGAAAATCCCCTCCCTTTGCTGGGAAGAGAAGTAACACTCTGAACAGACCCCAGCTCTCCCCTGGAGCTGGACTAGAAAAGGTCCTCTAAATGAAGCCACCTCCAAGAAAGTTCAGGGTGCAGGGGGGAGATCTGTGTTGGAGAATTCCTGTTCACTTAACTGTCTGCTGCTCTCTTTGCAAATGGCTCCTTTGTCAGGTGCTGGAAATTCTCAGAATCGAAGGAATGCAGAAATATCACTGCTAGATGCAACGCCCAAGACAGTCAGAAGAAAGACTCATATTGAGCACAGTGAGTCTTGGATCAGGACCCTCCCACCAGTGCCTGAAAAGAGCAGAGCCAGGAATAGCTCATTGTCTGTGCTCACTGTCAACTCTGCCCAACCTGTTCCAGAGAGCAATCCCACAGCGCTTCGTAAAATAACCTGGACTAGTCAGAAGGCAGCTGTAACCATCGCCTCCTCTGCTCAGCTGGCAAAGGGCTCCTGTCACTTCCCAGCGTCTCAGGTTACTTGCTATTTTAAAGGCAAAAAACCTAGGGAAATGAGCTGGCAGACTGAGGATAGCCTGTCCTGACACTGCTCAAGTTTAAGCGTGAACATTGGCACTCTTCACATACACAATGATGTTTCCTACCCGGCTGCCTGAATGATGATCGCTTTGACTACTGGCATAAAAGCACAGAGTAGTAACGTGGCTTTGTACTCCCTCAGTGGCTGAGAACCAAAGGACTTTGCAGCTACCACTCCCGAGAAGCAGAGAATATTCTCCTGTTCTTTGAAGGTGAGCAGAAACCTTCAAGATCACACAAACAACCAGTGGCAGACCTGGGAAGAGGACTCGGGAATCCCTGAGCACCTGACAAGGCACTGCTATCGCTCTGCCCCTGGAAAAACAACGTCATCCCACCTTTCCCTACCAAAAAAAATTATAACAACAATAACAAATAAAAATGCCATAACTGGTATTTTACTGAAACTTAACAAATCTGGCCATAAAACTGAGACAGGGAGGGAGGAAATAAACAAACTGCCACAAACTCTAGTTCTGAAGAGCGCCGGTATCTTGGAAATCATGAAGAGCACTGGAAATGTCACTTACAAGATATACACTGCTATTGGCACGGAGTCCTTTTAAAATATATGTGCATATCTAAACAGTAAATATGTCTTGCCGCTGATGTGGATGCAAAGATAAATATGCGCATACCAATGTCCCTGTACGTATGGATGCGTGTGCATCAGAGCCATAATTGCAGAGAGCCCTTTGCGCCGTGGCTCTGCCGCTTCAGCACCACGCTCTCTGCCTACTGTCTACCTGTGGAATTACCATGGCCCAGAGTCTCAGAGACATGGCTAAGAGCAGCTGATGTACTGGGCTGGGAGAGGGGGGCAGGAATGTGAACAGCCCTGAAAATTACAACGCTGGTATTCTCTGCTGAAGTAAGATCTGGAAATACAAGTGAAAACCTTCCACTAGAGGAGGCTCCATCATAAATCTAATGTGTCCCTCTGCAAGCCTCTGCTGTGAACACACCAAAGGTTTTCAGAGGTCATAATTTGATCTGAGACTTCTCAAGAACGGAGAGGTAACAACCAGCTTTGAGCTTGTGAGCCCAGGAGGAAAGGGCTCTGATCTTGGCATGGATGCCCCTTGATGCTATTGTGCATAGAAAAAAAAAAAAATCCACCAGAAAAAAACAACCCTTTTCATGACTTATAGCATTGTGAAACAGTGGTTCATCTTCAGCATCCAGATATCTTATCAGACCCAAGACCTACCACCACTCTTCCTTAGTGTCGAGTTCCTATTAGGACATCACCAGCTCCAGACAAGAGAGCCCCTAACACTTCTGATGAGCAAAACTCCCTTCAAGTTTGTCTCCAATTCAAAACTCTTCATGAGCTTGACTGTTGTTATTTGCTGCACCACTTCTCCAGCTCTTCAGAAAGCTGCTTCTCCAGCTCTCTAATGTCTTCTCTAATGTTTCAACAGTCTCAACTTCCACCTCAAATTTTCCAAGACCTCTGACAAATCCTTTTCTCTAAAGTATCTGACAATTCAAATAGCATCAAAATAAACAAACATAGTAATGGTGTTCATTTGAGCTAAAAACAAACCATCTTCATCTACTGCCTCATATCACCTACCACCAATGAGACAGGTTTCAAGTATGCTGAATAACTGAATTAAACTTTAGTCATGTATAAAAGATGACTAGTTGAAGCCAATGGCAATGACATAGAGAGATCAAGAACACAGAATTTACCAGTCCTTTACCCACCCCAGGATTTCTCCTTGTGTTTCTATCATGGCCAAAGATGATGGAAGAACTTGACAAGACCATGTAGCTCATCAGCTGGACAAAGCCACTGAGTTTGTCAGCAAGTCTCAAAGCCTGGGATGGCCCAGCAGGACGTTTATCCTTTTTCACTTGCCAATCAGTACTCAGGACAGTGAGACCATGACCAGAACAAACCCTCTGCTGAAGCAGGGTTCTTTCCAGCACTGTACTCAGGTCAAGAGATTGCAACAAATGGCAATCAGGCCTCTGTCTGATTAAGCACATTTCCAGGCAGCCAGACTCTCTCCATCAGCTGCTTTGCAAGATTTTTACAGAAAGAAAAAAGTGATCAGGAAAAAAACCCACCAGTCTGGGACAATTTTGGCGTCTCTGCATGGAAGTTTTCACTGGATGTCATCACCTGTATGTGGCCCTTGAGGACTCTGGTGGGCAAAAGGTTCTGCCCACATAAAATAGCTTTCATTTGCCATGTGGTTTGTGCACTGAGATTGTCCAGACAATCACAGTGAGTATGGGGAGTTGTTAGCCCAAATGAACCAGACATCTCAGCTTATTTGAACATCTGGCTGATAGAGCCCAACTGCATATTCAGGATGAAAAGGTGTTTGACATTCAGGCCTGGGTAACCGAGGATGGGGGACCCTGCTTTGAACGTGCCAGATGGCTAGACAGATGCAATCCTTGCCCTTGTCAATGTGCGGCCAATCTCTTTGACTGACTGTAGGCATTCACCGATCTCCAGTAACATGGGCATCAGTGCAGAGAACAGATGGGCCTGCATAGCCACAGCAGAAATGAATTTAGCTCCTGTCTCAGGTCCCATCACATCCAGTTCCACCTACTCTTCCAAAATCATCGCCCTCCAGGGACTACATTGCTGGTTGCTTCTTTCTCACCTATCATCTGCCTACTCTCTTTCCACATGCTCTACATTGTATTTAAACCAGAAGGTCCTACAAAATCCCAGGAAATCCTATCTTTGTTCAGGGTCTTTCCTCACCGAAGTCTCAGCCAATGGCCTGAAAAAAGAAGGAAGTCCATGGTGTATAAGGAGAGGCATAATCCATCTCAGTCCTTCACCTCTTTATCCACTTCCATGTTTCTTCCAGGGCAATTGAGCACATCTGGGTAGCTCATGGCCATTGACACTATCGTCCAAACATTCACAGACAGGTATTTGAGACCTACAAGTCTGCTTCTTGCTGCTATCTTCTACAGGACAACCTGAAGCAGGGCAGGTCACATGACTTCAGACGTCCTCAGGACATGCCTCTACCTTGCAGCGTGACAATGCAGGTGTGCTTGGCTGAACCACTTTATCTGCATGGTTCATCTGGGGAGATCTCAACCTGGAATGCTACTGCTGGAGATAAAATCCTGAGGCCTTTCCAGGTGTTTTCTCAGGAGATGACTTACAAGGACATCTGCAAGCTGACCCAGAGACTACTGCAGTGCTGACAGCAGGGCCTCCACACTACTCTGCCCCTGCTGCAGCATACAGGGAGGGTGGTCCAGGTTAGACGTATTTTGTTACTAGCAGAAGAAGGATCTCCATGGCCCGTTAGCTTCCCTCACACTGATGTGCTGCTTCAGCATCACTGCCACATTAGGTATGTGAAAAGAGGTCGATGTTTCTGGAACCAGAAAGAGGACCCAGGAGCTCAAGTCTTACCCGTTAATAACACAACTGTTTGTCCTTCCTTGAAAGCGTAGTGTTATCCAGGGATTATCTGAGCTGTTTACTGCAGGGTACTGGCCAATTTATCTTTGAAATAGCTGTGTTACTGTGGGTGGGGAAGGTGAAGAAACAGCCTCACACTAGAGTGCTATTTAACTGGGCAGGCATTGGGGAAATGCCTGTTCCACTACATGCAGGCCAGACTCAAACCCATTTAAGCAATGTGAAGCTCTTCCCTTGCTGTTCCAGAGCTTCGGATGTGACTCCAGTTGAAGAAAGAGGAGAAAAAGAAAATCTGTGTCTCTTTGTCCCAATCTAATGTGGACTGCAGGACAGCATAATAGGCAGTAGGTATCTCCTCAATACATGCAATTCTGCTCTCAACCCTCCACTCTTTTCTACGGAGGGGTGTTAACATCAAGAGATGGCACCTGAGAAGGTATTTTGAGTGAGGTCTTTGGAAAGGATAACATTTTTAAAAGTGCAGCTTGAATCTTCAGCAGTTCAAACAATGGAAGGGAAAGGAAATAAAGGAAGAAATTAAACCCATAACAACAAAGAAAACAAAAAGAAAATAATCCAGCTAAATTCCTGCAAACAAGATGTGCTTGTAAAACTGCTGCATCCACCCGAGCCCTCTGAGCACCTCAGCTGAACCAGAACAGGGGGCACAGTGCACTCATAGGCAGTCCTGGGCAAGGAAAAGGTGGGAGAGATACCTCCCAGCAGTATTTCTGACCTGCAAGCAGAAGCTGCAACACCTCTGCTCTAGGAAACCAAGGGCTTGTGTGGCAGGATGTCTCTCCATTGCCCAACTGAATAAGCCTTCCGTCACTTGCTTCTGTGCAAGTGTGGATGAGCCACCCTGCACAGAGTGATCAAGCACCGCTTCCCACATTATCTCGTGGGTAAGAGACTGCCTTTTCCTCCTGCTGCGGGGCTGCCTCAGGAGATCAGCCAGAGCCCCATGCCACTTGTTTGTCCCCTGGCTCACCACATTCTACTCAAATCCTACATATCTGGGGGTGCTTCTGGAGTGTGAGTCCTCTGATACTTGTCATAGGCAGGGTTGTGCTCACTATAGAAGCATGTCCTGATAGCAACCACCATTTGCATGGTGTACCACTGGAGCCCTACTTTAAAACTAGCTTTTCCTGCTGCCCACGATCTTGTTTATTCCTCCACTGTTTCCTTCCTACCTGATCACAGCAAGCATCAGCCCTGGTGAAAGGGTATAATGAGCAGACACTAAGTTCCAAAGCACCAGAGTGGCACATTCCCACTTTTCCCTCCCACCCCCAAAAAGAAAACAGACGCAAAAGTATTTGCACAGATAACTAAGTACTTGGCACCTGTGATGTTCTTTTTTTTTTTCCTCCTTTTAAACAAACCCCTATTTTCCATGGCTCTTGGGAGCAGGGCACAACCAGCCCAGGGTCACTTTTGGTCGGCTGTCCCAGTGGCAGGCACCGCATGAACTAAAGCATCATTCTTGAGCAGAGGAGTTGAAATCTGGGCAAAGTGCTCTGTGCCTTTGACCCTCAAAACAAACAAATGGAAACCACAACAAATGGGCAGGAGAGTGGGAAAGGGAAGGGAACGACCCATGGATTTCCCTGGATCACACTGACACAAAGGGAAAATAAAATGCACACAAAGCACACTCTTGCAGGTGATCCAGACACTGTCATGTAAGCAATCAACAGTAACCACAACAGAAAGAAAACCAAAGGATAAAAATACACTGGAAAGAACCCCCAAAATGGCATGAGCTAGGACATCCCAGAAATGCTAGGACTTATCCACTAAGGCTACTCATGCTTTCAGCCCCAGTGAAACAAAATCATTATGCAGTAAGTTTTTAATTGCTTTTGGTTGGGTTTTTTTTTTCTCCCCCCCCGCCAAAGTGCAAGCAATCCCAGCAACTGTGTTCAGACCGTTTTTTCTGATTTTGTCTTTACCACCCATGCACATAACCCCCAAAGAAGCACCATCAGTCACAAGGTCTGATCACATTGTTTTTCCAATGAAAGACAGAACAGGAAAGGGGAAGAGGAAAAAATTAAAATAAAAAAGAGGGAAAAAAACCACAAAGAAAATAAAGTCCCCACCACAAAATAACTCCAAAAACCAAACCCACCTCTTGTTTTTGTTTGTTTTTTAAGGAAGTCACAAAAGCAAGTCAACCAAAACCAGAAAATAAAAATTGAAATAACCAAAAGGAGAAAACAAGAAAGAGATCAGAGGGAGGGGGGAAACAAAAAACCGAACACTAGTGACCCAAAATAAAAACAAAATAAAAACTAACCAGCTGAATTGGGAGTTGAGGGTGAGTTTGCCTGGCTTCCATGGGCTGACACATTGGTAGCCGTGACAGCCGTTTTGGCAGCATAAATATTGGCTTCCTCTTGAAATTTACCTATGTTCTTCTTGTACCGGATTCTCTTATTTCCAAACCAGTTTGATACCTAGAGTGAGTTGAAGAGAAGACAAAGATGTTAACATTCCGGCGAGTGCGGCTGGGTGAGGAAGGTGGATCAGTTCATGTTAAACAGAGCATATTCTGGTTGTCCCCCCATTTTCTTAGCTGTGGAAGGAAGCACTTTCTACCCACACATACCATACCAAGTCTAGGCAAGTTGATGGGATGTGCCTTGAAGCACTGGGTTTGCGTGGATGTATCTGGTTCCTCTATGGATGAGATGTCTACTAAAGTGATGATTCACAGAAACAACTATGACCTGCCCCATGAAAATATCAGATGAGTTTAAAAAAACTTCCGAAAGTGAACAACCCTGAATTTGCACAATTTGAAAACAGGTATGTATCAATATGAAACTTTTTATCTGCAAACTCCTCATTATGCCTTTGACAGGGACAGATGCCCCAACTCCCAGATGACCTTTCTCTTTCCTTTGGAGAAGCCAGTGTTGGCTTTCAGGAAGAACATCCAACCACTTTACTTGGGACAGGCTGATACACAAGATTGCCTTCTAATCACCAAAGCTCTGCTTTTGATCCATCTGAGTGAAACCAGTGCAGAAGGCCAGTAGTGGATGATCTTCATCCAACTGAGCTCAGCTTTGTATGGTTTAGCATGAGCCACTACATAAACCAGGAGCTTCAGGGAAAGGCTTGGAGAGGGAGCCCAGGGCTCACCAGAAGACCTAAGTTTGATCCCAGGGAAGAAGTGTGACCCCTGGATACAGGCAGGAGATGATTCCATTTTGTTTGCCCAGAGACCAGTATGGTCCTGATGTGTCTAAGTGCCTGGAATTGTGTTGAACTAGGGCTAGTGGATTTATTAAAAAAATTATGAAGATGTAGAATGAAGTTCTTCACAAGTCGTGGGGGTGGCTGAAAATGATGGGCCAGATCAGAAGGCCAAACAAAGTGGTGCAGCATGCCAGCCCTGGCATAAGCTGCTTCCCTGGGCCTGCAGCAGCTCAATGAGACAACCTCAGAAAGCACAGGAAGAGGTCTGAGCAGTGACCTGCAAGGGCTTGCAAGTGACTTACAAGTCTGCAAGGACTGTGTCCAGTTTTGGTCCCCTCACTACAAGAAGGATGTTGAGGTACTGGAACGGGTTCAGAGAAGGGCAGCGAAGCTGGTGAAGGGTCTGGAGAGTTTCTCCTATGAGGAAAGGCTGAGGGAGCTGGGATTGTTTAGTCTGGAGAAG